>QXTE01000187.1:1850349-1959720 GCA_003942145.1 Platysternon megacephalum
CAGACTCCAAAGAGAAACTGCTGAGCTTCAGTTCATCTGCAAATTTGACACCATCAGCTCAGGATTAAACAAAGACTATGAATGGCTTGCCAACTACAGAACCAGTTTCTCCTCCCTTGGTTTTCACACCTCTACTGCTAGAACAGGGCCTCACCCTCCCTGATTGAACTAAACTCGTTATCTCTAGCTTGCTTCTTGCTTGCATATATATACCTGCCCCTGGAGATTTCCACTACTTGCATCCGAAGAAGTGGGTATTCACCCACGAAAGCTCATGCTGCAAAACCTCTGTTAGTCTATAAGGTGCCACAGGATTCTTTGCTGCTATATATACACACACACACATGAAACAATGGATCTTACCATACACATTATAAGGAGAGTGATCAGTTGTCAGCAGGAGAGAAAAATAAGTCTTTGTGGTGGTAATGAAAATGGCCCATTTCCAGCACTTGGGGAACTTTCAGTGCAACCCAGCAATATCTAACGGCTGTGCAGCATGACTTGCAATTAAATATCTTCAGGAGGGCTGGTCAAAACATTTCAAAACTTTTCAACAAGCGAAAGGGACAATTTGTTTGCAAAAATGTTTGCAATTCCCTCCCCCTCCTGTTTTTCAACCAACTTTAATCATTATAGTTATGTCTCAGTAAGACGGCCTGGACTATACCAGGTAAGAATCACAAGAAAATAAAGGGACCGCAAAATGAATCACGTTAGCACAGTCTCCTTCGTTCTTGGGTGCATTCTCCAACCAACTCCAATTGCAACAGCTGTTACCTGGAAGTCTTTTACAATTCTATAGTCAGAATGTTCCTGGTCTTAAAGGAGCAGTAACTGTACACACAGCTCCCACAGGTCTTAAAGCGCCTCAAGTTAGAGACCTTGAGGAGTTCCAGAACTTACTTTAAGGTATGGGCCGAACACCCCTTTTGGTAGCTCCTTTATACCTCTGCTCTGTTGTGTTGCCCTTTAACAGTAGCATGTCTTCCAATTTTTCCAAGTTTTTGTATAGTTTTCATGGATATTAAAGCCCTTATTTGATTGAATTGAGAGGCTTTAGGCCTAATGAACTAGTAAATGGAAATAAATTTTCAAAATCACCATGTCCATTACGGTAGCTGCTGGGAGCTCCAGCCATGAACCAGTACCCTGCTGTGCTGGGTGCTGTACAAACACTGAACAAAAAGACAGTCCCTGACCCAAACAGCTGAGCTTTCTAGCAGCAACTAGCACCAGGACATAGGGCTGCTGAATCAAAGGTGTAAGTCTGAAAAATCTGTTTTTAAAGCGACACTTTCACTTACTTTACACACCATTTCTTTCCTTACAAATTGTAGTGAAATTAGCACCCAGGGAAGTGAGGAGCTAAAACCACTAATTTCACTTGGAGGTAGAGAAGTCAGGTGTTGTGCATCAGAGCTCTGCCTAAGCACCTGAGTCCTGACCGGGGACTCCCCGGTTGTATCAGCCATGGGCCTGTTATGTCCAGAAACTGACGCACTCGATGAAATGTCCCAAGTAAGGGGAAGGGTTTGTTTGGAAGCCAGTGTTCAGAGGTACAAATTAACGAACGAGGGCCAGTGTCAATCAGTATAGCACCACTGAAGTCAACGCAGCGATGCCAATTTATGCCAGCGGGGGAGCTGGCTCCAAATCTTTTTTTTTTTTTTTTAATAACCCCCCTGCCGCTTTCATTCTGTCTCGCCAGAAGAACTCAAAGTGTGAGGATCGGAGATACAGATTCATCTGCTGATGTCCTTATCTTTGTCAGAAATGAAGCCAAGCCAGCTCCTGGACACATGGCTTCTCTGGCAGCCTCACGTTGCTGGAAACACAAACGCCTGTATCCGGAGGCCTGCCGCCGTGCCCTTTGCAGCAGGCCTTGATTTCCCAGCCCACCCCACTTCCACAGAAAGAGCCCTGTTGAGTTTAGTGGCTGGGGGATCAGGGCCGCAGGGTGGGCTGAGCGTAATGAGCTGATGGACAGGGGAGCGTAATGAGCCACACAGGGCCCCGGTTCTTCCTGGGAGGGAGGAAAGGGGTATGAGCAAGGTCAGGGACAGAATTCTTCCCCTGGGCTGTGTGGTCACAGCCCTCCCCTGCCGTACACTGGGCTAGACATCAACGCATTGTCTAGCCCTTAGGCTGCAACAGGTGTAGATTTAGTTTCCCAATTTCCAACAGTCTTTGTCACGAGGAGGGAGTCATGTTCTTCAATTGCCTCTTCTGAGTGCTAAGGATGACCTCTGGGTTGCAGAAGAGCTGGGTGAATGGGCCCCCTTTGAAATTCTGTAATTCCTTCTCGGCTCTGTCCGAGGCCTCTCCTCAAATGATTAGCAAAACCGTCCTTGGGGAAGGTAGGAACTAATCCCTTCCAGTCACCCGGAAGAACATTAAAGTGGATGGAGAGATTTCTGCTTCGTCTCACTGGTGCGGGCATGGCTATCTCTGCCTTTGCTAGAACTGTCCAATGAAAAATTCACAACTCCCCTGTGCAACAGCTTTAAACTATATAGCAACGGGAATGCAAAACGCTTTGGGTCCAGCAAGATAGGATTGTTACATTTCCCTTGGACACGTTTCCAAGAATTTCATTTCACTTCTCTCTGCTGGAAGTGCCTGTCCTCCACCTTACCCTGATAGCTACTCAGCTCTGACATCACCTTTACAACCACCAGATCATCTGACCCAGAGCCTCAGATGGTGCAAAGCGGTACAGTTCCACTGATGTCCATGGACCGCCGTCCATTTGCACCAGCGAAGCAGCTGGCACTAGAAATTTAACCTAAGGGTTTTTTACGATCTTTCAAGCTTTACCTATGATTCTTAATAGATTCCTACTTCACTATTGCATGCAATAGCATATAAAGGCTATTTAGAGGCACATATCATTTAAAGCTATGGCTAAGGCACTAGGCTAGGACTCAGGAGATCAGAGTTCATTTCCTGGCTTTGCCACAGGGCCCCTGTGCAACCTTGGAGAAGTCCCCTCGGGTCTGCACCTGCTCCCACTGAAGTCAGTGTCAATGTTTTCATTACCTCGGGCTGCATGGCCCGGCATTTAATTTTCTCTGTCCCTCATTCTCTGTCCAATGGAGATGATAATCCGTCCTTTGTCTGGCTCAGCTATTTAGATTGTAGGGTATCTGGGGGAGGGTCTGTCTCTTGTTATGTAGCAGGGCGGTGCTTAGCACGATGGGGCCCTGAGCTCAGTGGGGCTCTTTAGTGACCGTAATATAACCAGTACATTATTTACTGTGGATGCTGTGCCGTCAGGGGATACCAGAGCAAGTGTCCTTATTGACTGCAAGGTTCCGGCTTCAGTGCAGCAACAGCTCCTGGAGAATGCGGAGCCACAGCTCTTTCTGCAGCCTGGCAGGTGTAAGATTTATGGTTGAGCATAGAAACGCAGAGCAGTCTAGTGAAGCGAACATAAAGAAGGGCCGTTAGAGCTCTCTTCTGTTCTGTGCTTACCTGATGCCCATGTCTGATTTAGCGCTTTTATCTCGGCTGCTGCTTATGCTCTGTTACCTTTTACCTATTTGTTGAGCATATTGTCTGTAGCGCAGCTGTGCAGGTGCATAGTCGCAGCATGCAGAAGAAATGTACGTCACAGCACATTTCACTCCAGATTTCGTACATAGGCTAAATAGTTGCTGTGCATGCTCATTATTCATCTTCCAGGAGGAGTAGCTGGAATTGAAAAGTGATTCTTTTTGCAGCCATGCCTTTTTGTGTTCACACTCTGCAAACACTCGCCTTGTACTGGCACAAACAATGGAGAAAAGTCCATTTTAAACCTGCATCCAACTCTTTACAGAGCCAATGGCATGTTTATATGGGGTGGGACGCTGCATAAGGCAGCCTGCCGAAGGGCAGAGATCCATCCCAATGCCACAAGGATCTGATCATAGAAATGTCGGGCTGGAAGGGACCTTGAGAAGTCATCAACTCTAGCCCCCTGCGCTGAGGCAGGACCAAGTAAACCCAGCTCAGCCCTGGGGGTCTGTCCAACCTGTTATTAAAAATGTCCAATGACGGGGATTCTACAACCACCCTTGGAAGCCTGTTCCAGAGCATAACTCCCCTGAGAGTTAGAAAGTTTTTCCCTAATCTCCAACCTAAAACTCCCTTGCTGCAGATTAAACCCATTTCTTCCTCTCCTACCTTCAGTGGCTATGGAGAACAATTGGTCACTGTCCTCTTTATGACAGCCGTTAACAAATTGGAAGACTGTTGTCAGGTCCCCCCACCCCCATCCCGCAGTCTTCTTTTCTAAAGACTAAACTTGCCCAGTTTTCGTAACCTTTCCTCATAGTTCAAGTTTTCTAAACCTTTGATCATCTTTGTCGCTCTCCTCTGGACTCTCTCCAGTTTGACCACACCTTTCCCAGAGTGTGATGCCCAGAACTGGACACAATATTCCAGTTGGGGCTTCACCAGGGCTGAGTAGAGAAGACAGTTACCTTTTCTGTAACTGGTGTTCTTCGAGATGTGTTGCTCATGTCTAGTCCACAATAGGCATGTGTGCTCGCCACGTGCACCGGTGCCAGAAGTTTTTCCTCTAGCAGTACCCGTAGGGGAGCACCCTAGCGACCCCTGGAGTGGCACCTCCACGGCGTGATATAAGGGGCGCTGCGCGCTCCCCATACCCTCAGTTCCTTCTTGCCAGACAACTCGGACAGAGGGGAAGGAGGGCGGGATGTGGAATAGACATGAGCAACACATCTCGAAAAACACCAGTTACAGAAAAGGTAACTGTCTTTTCTTCTTCTTCTTCTTCGAGTGATTGCTCCTGTGTATTCCACAATAGGTGATTCCAAGCTATATCTGTTGGAGGTGGGTAGGAGTTCTCAAATTCTCGGGACGGACCACAGCCCTGCCGAACCCGGCGTCTTCCCTGGTTTGGGAGACGATCGCATAATGCGAGGTGAACGTGTGAACTGAAGACCACGTGGCAGCCCCCGAAATGTCCTGAATGGGGACATGGGCTAAAAAGGCAGCTGACGAGGCCTGCGCCCAAGTCGAGTGCGCCCTCACAATTGACGGTGAGGGGATCCAAGTCATTAATGAAAATATTGACTAGCACTGGACCCAGGACTGACCCCTGCAGTACCCCACTAAATACAGCCTCTCAGTTTGACAGTGAACCATTGATAACTATTCTTTGAGTACGGGTCTTTCAACCAGTTGTTCACATACCTTATAGTAATTTCATCTAGACCATATTTCTCTAGTTTACTTATGAGAATGTCATATGAGACTGTTTCAAAAGCCTTACTAAAATCAAGATACATCACATCTACTGCTTCCACACCCCATCCACTAGGCCAACAACCCTGTCAAAGAAGGAAATTAGGTTGGTTTGGCATCATTGGTTCTTGACAAATCCACACTGGCTATTCCTTCTAACCCTATGATAGTCTAGGTACTTACAAATTGATTAAGAACTTGTTCTAGTATCTTTCCAGGTATCAAGAACTTGTTCTAGTATCTTTCCTGGGCTATAATTCTTCTCCAGGTCCTCTTTGATCCCCCTTTTAAAGCTAGGTATCACGTTTGCCCTTCTCCAATCCTATGGGACCTCACCCATCCTCCATGAGTTCTCAAAGATAATTGCTAATGGTTCCGAGATTGCTTCAGTTAGTTTCTTAAGTACCCTAAGATGAATTTCATTAGACACTGCCAACTTGAAAATATCTAATTTATCTAAATATTCTTTCACCTGTTCTTTCCCCATTTTGGCTTGTGTTCCTTCCTGCTTGTTGTTAATGCAGCTAGGAGTGTGAACATGCATTATTTTGTGTGACAGATGACAGAAAATTAAATTTGAACCAGGTAATAAATCTTACATGGGCCTAATCTTTCTGGGAATGATACCTCAAGGCAAGTTTTATGTAAATGAAAAAAAAGAGATGATCATATTCTAAATTATTCTAATCTTATTTATCTGCACCCTTGCCCTAAAAGTTTTAAAGTCCCTGTAGCTGCTTCAAAACCTTCTTATTATGGTCTTGTTCTAATGCCCATTGAAAGCAATACATTGAATTCCATTGATTTCAATGTGCATTGGATCGGGGCCAATAAGAATTTAATTCATCCAATCAGAAAACAGAAGTAATGCCAAGTGATTTACCTCACCAATCACAAGTAACAGAGATCATAGTTCAGATCTTTAGTCTTAAATAGTCACGAGTTTTGTTTGCGATCAATCCACAGCTAAAACAACCTTGCAGAGAAATTAATCGAGTATGTTTGAGTAGCAGATAAAGAGAAGGGAATTCCAGCTGGTTTGCAGACATGCCATGAGAATCAAAGGAGGCTAAATTCATTGGGTAAATTATTCACTACAAATTGTTCATTTACAGCTCCAATGATTGGCTTCATCTTTGAAAAGAAAATACCAAACAGGCTTATTTTACTTCTGAATAATGAAAAAAACCAAACTCTCTAGTGAGTCTGGTTGAAAATGTTCTGTCTACCCAGTTTGTCAATGTTGAGTTTTTGTCAAAAAAACAAACAAAAAAACAAACACTCAAAACCCCAAAGTTTTGATTCAGAAATGCAGCTGTGGTGCCTCAAGGAAGTTGTAGTTCAGGTGATTCACTTCCCCATTCCCCTTTATGGACCAGGTTCCCCAGCCGGACTATATCTCCCATAATGCACCACTTAGAGAGTCTGGCCCATAGGTAAGATTAAGGGCACCTGAACTACAAGCCTCATGTGGCAGCATGGGGTAGCATTATTTAATCAAAATGATGGGGTTTGAGCTGAAATTTTTCAGTTTTGGAGGTATTTTGGTTGAAAAGGTGATTTTTTTTCCACAGAAAAAAAAAATCCATTTTCTGACCAGCTGTCATCTCCAGTTCACCATTTTTAGATTCTCCCCTGTTCTCCAGCATGGAATTTAAACATCATTTTTTCTTAACCTGAAAATATCCTCCTGAATAAATATATACTTGCAAGGAAATGATAGTTAAGTGTCCCTTTCTCCATATTTTTATTTTCACTTATTTGCGATGGATATATCACCATGGGCCTATTTTCAATGTGTATTTAATAATAATCAAAGAATAATAATTTATATTTCAGGAGTATCCATGTGACCACACAAAATCATACCCTGTTGTTAGGTGGCATATATACTCCTAGTAAGAGACAGCCCCTAAATCAAAGAGCTTTACAATCTAAGTAGGCAGACCAGATGCAAGATGTATTATCATTTCGTATGGGGAAAGGAGGCACAGAGAGAGTTAAGCTGTGTCTACACTACAGACCTTACACTGGCACAGCTGTACCTCTCGAGCTGCCTTGCTGTAAGGTCTGCTGTGTAGCCTCTCTATGGCGGCTGGAGAGAGCTCTCCCATCAGCATAATTAAACCACCCCCAACGAGCAGCGGTAGCGATGTCGGCGGGAGAGCATCTCCCACCGACATAGCGTTGTAAACACCAGTGCTATTGTCGGTGAAACGTATGTCGGTCAGTCGGTGGGGGGGTTCCATACCCCTGACTGACAAAAGTGCTATTGTAGACATAGCCTAAGAACTTGTCTGTACAAACACTGAGTTTGAGCTGCCTGTCTGTGTGAACGCTGCTGTGATCCAGTCCTCTTTGAAATGGGACTAGCTCAAAAGGACATTAATGAACTGCTAATGCACATGATCCATGTAGCCAGCCTACAACTGGCTGGTTTGACACCCAGCTTGCAGCAAACTAACACTTCACATAGACAAGCCCAAAGTGCCTTTCCAAAGTAGATACAGGGAGGTAGCCGGAGAGCTAGAAATTGAACTCAGATCTCCTGGGACCCAGTCCAGTGCCTTAGCCACAAGATCAGCTCTCTTCTTGAGCACACTAATCTGTAAAATACAGCCAGATGATATATTAGCAAAAAATATCTCTGAGCAGCTGCAGAATCAAGAAGGGCTTCTTAGAATTCTGCATGTGTATAAAATTGCAAGAAATTAAAATACCGAAGGTGACCCCCGCCCCCGGAAAATTCCTCTTTGTTTTTTTTATCATGGGGGAGAACACCGTTGTTTGGAAAAGGTAAGAGATGCTGACACCGTCCCTTCGTTGTCAGCCTAGGATAGGAAAGAGTGGCAATGCAAGAAGCAGCAGAAAGGCAAGCAGAGAAGCTGCAGCTTTCACAACAGCATCTGGAGGAAAAGGAGCACATGCAATACCTGCATACCCAGCGTCAAGTCTTATGAGGCTGCAGATCTTTGAATCTCCCAGAAAGCAGAGCACGGCTGTCTGTGAGAGGCAATGAAGCTGGTTGCCGACAGATAGATTAATCGATCAAAGGCAACAAGGGACCACTGCGGTCATCTAGTTTGACTTGTAGAACACAAGCCAGAGAATGGCCCTGAATTAATTCCTCTGGGGGCTCCTGGAACCTTTTGTGGGCCACCCATTGGGAGCTGCTGCCACCCCATGCAACAAACACAGAACCCATTGTCTTCATTCCCAGAATGGGTTGGTTAGCTGCTTAATAGCCTTGCATCTTCTTCCTGCTAAAGGAAGGGCCCTATCCAAGGCCAGGTGAGGTCAATGGGAGTCTCTTCATTGACTTTCATGGCCATTGGATTATGGCCAGGCCGAGTTTGGCATTTACACTGTGTATTTTATGACGATGACTAAATCCTTTTATGATTCCTGTATTTCAGTTGTTCATGCAGCCGTAGCTTGGCAGATAAAGAGGAGCTTTAAAATAAGAACATGATGAATTAATTAGTTAACGTCAAGCACCCTGAAGATGAAAAAGGCTATAAAATATTAAATATAATCCTGATTACAGTAATTATTAAAACCGTAAAGAAACATTCTGTGGGATTTTTCTCTTGTTTGTTCCACATGTAAATGATTCTGCCAGTATTGAGGGAATCTTTCACCTCACAAACTCCTTTGTATTGGGCTCAGATTTGGACTGGATTCCTGTGTGGGTGCCAATATGAAACAATGCTGAGATTAATTCCCACAAATATTTAAAAAACAAACGAACATATGACATTTATACCAGATCCAAATATGATGTGTGGCTCTAATACCCATTGTGCCTACAGCATATATTTTTCAAATCAGGTTTTCAAATACCTTTGAATCACATTTTTCTTTGCCCTTCATACAAAATATTGCTTATGACGACAACTTTATTGTTGCTCAAATGATTCCTTTACTGACTTTCAGATCATAAATAACCTTGTTCTCCTCTTGAGTTGTACTTACCATGTTTTTCTCCGTATGATAATCATATTCATTATTTCTCTCTCTTAAATTTTTTTTCCATAGTGATGTCTCCTTGACTGCAAGAGACAAATTAATTAAAGTATGGGTCGTCTCTTGGTGTTTGAAGCCCACAGTGTGTGAAATACTGAGAATTATTAAAGAACAAGTTTGGCTGGTTTATAATATCTTTGAAAATGGAAATGGAAATTAAGCCACGGATGTTTTTCTTTCACCCAGTATTTATACAATCTTTCTGAACATTGCCTCCTTTCCAATGTATACTGCATAGGTCCTGTTTTCCATTATTAGAATCAGTACTATAAAAGGTACCACTTACCCTGGAGTCATGCTGGCCTTGCAGCCAGCTGGATTATATTCATTGTGTATATATTGTGTAAACACCATAAGAAAGTCAGATGTGTTGGTCATCAGCAGTGTTCCTTATAGCATCTGAGCATATAGCAGCTGAGGATCTGGCTCCGTCGTTAAATAATGAGGCTATTTCTTTTCTTTGTTCAGAGCTTGTTTCCTTTGTGTTTTGTTGTGTATTTTAGCAATATATGGTTAAAATGCGCTTGCTTCCCGTGGCCCTTCTAGGAGGTAGTTTTGGTTGGTTTTCACTCCTACACCCAAATATGAGCTGTACTGATATTTCCAGGAAGAAAATAACCCTCAGAGGCGACATCTCTTTACAGACAGGCAATTACATATTAAACCACGTTCAAGAGCTTTGGGGAGCAACCTAAATTGACCCTATGCAAATTGGAAAAGAGACGTTGGCCTTATGCATAAACAGCAAAAAGGGAACATTATGTGCAGCAGGCTGCGGGGCTCTACCTTCACACATCAGAGTATGACAGACGACCTTCTCAAGAGATGTCCGGAAGTAAGGTGTAAATTTTTAACATCGAGAGTTATTATCCATTGGAACAATTTATCAAGACGGATTCTCCATCACTGACAATTTTCTAATCCAGATTGGATGTTGTTCTAAAAGTTCTGCTCTACGAATTTCTCTGGGGCAGGTCTCCGGCCTGTGCGATACAGGAGGTCAGGCCAGATGATCACAATGGTCCCTTCTGGCCTTGGAATCTAGGTAAATCAAAAGGTAGGTAAAGTAACAGTAGCTATGACTACATGGGAGGTAGCATGGGCCCTGCCCACTCAGGACCCTGGGCTGCTACACTGCCACCGCAGCATCATGATGATCGTTCCTTGAGCGAGCTCTGATCTAGCTCAAAGCTCGCGCGGGTACGTCTCCATATGCTGCAATCACCCGTCCTGATTACAGCACAGACAGATCCTGTGTGCATCGAAACCAGATCAACAGGGCCCTGATCTCACTTGGGGCTCACCCCAGGGGCACCTCCTTGTGGCTCATCTGGGATTTAGCTCCAACCAGTCTGATACCCCCATCTTTGCTTGCTCACTCTGGGGCCTCTCTCTCTCTGGACTGTGGACACTCCTTCTTCGTGACTCGGCCCTCCAGCCCAATCACTCTAGACCTCCCCTTGCGGGGTATCAAAGCCAAACTCTGCCCAGCAGCCACAATCTGCTCCAGCTCCAACCTTGGGACTGTTTCCCTGGGCTCTTCCCTGTCTTCTGGCCCCCCTCTGGGTTACCTGCCTCTGCTCCCTGTGTCTGTTTCACCCCCTCTCTGGTGATTCCAGTCTATAGTCTAAGGCAGGATCCCAAGTTCAACCCCCCCTGGTCTCTTGCCTCCTTGCTAGGGAGTGACTGCAGAGTCCTCCCTGCTACCCCTTCTTGCTCTCTACTTCCTGCTTTTATACCAGCTCAGCCTTCATCATCCACTCAACCTTATTAGCCCTGCCGCTCCTCCAGGAGCAGGCTATACAGTCAATTGGCCTTTGTAACCTGCTCTTGCTACTGTAAAACCACAGGAATCCTTCATCTTAACCGATCGCCTTTGTGACTTGGGGGAGGGGCTATTTTTAACACAAGAAAGTATCTTGTGTCCTTGCCCCATCCTCGCCCGGACCTGATGGCAGGCTGATTTGCCGGAGAGCACTCAGCCGACGCACTCATGGATACAGGGAGGCGTGTATTAAATGTTTAGCAATTGTAATGTGATATTTTCTGACAGCACTTCAATAAAAGCTGCAGAAGTGACTCTCGTTCCCTGGGAAGTCTGTGCTGAGGGGGGAACAAGTGGCCTCTACCAGGTCTGCTGGGACCATTCCTATCTATCTGCATTAAAACCAAAGCCAGGCAGGAACTGTTAGTAGCTGTAATTGATCACCGAGCTTTACAGGTGTGCCTGGGGTCCCAGGTGTCCCTCTGGCAGGATTTGGATGACATGATTCCCATGGCTCTGGGGTTACAGTGGCAGTATGTTCTAATGGCTCAGGAGCTAGCTTAGGAACCAGAAGACCTGGGTTTGACTACAGCAGCCATGCTGTGGGGCATGTCATTTTGGCCGAGATCCTCAAAGCATGCAGGCACCAACTCCCCGTGCCATACCTTTGAGGACCCAGGTCTTGCCCTCGGGGTGGCTCTGTTAGCCTCCCACCCTTTGTCAGGGCTCTCTCTCACTATGAGTATGTACATCACCTCGCACAATGGGACCCCAATCTCAGCTGGGGCCCCTATGCACAACTGTCATTCATAATTATTACATAGAATAATAGAGGACTTGTTATAGGTAGGGCTGGTAGCTCAGCCAATTATTAAGGTTGCCCGACACTTCCCATTATAAGACCCTGTTTTTAGTTACTCTTAACTGTGCCAGATGTTAACCATTTGGGCTGAAAATATTTCACATGGGGCAACTGACCCAGCATGAATAATTTTTTGGAAAATTTCAGCCAAGATGGTTCAGCTGTTTCCAAGAAGGAGGCTATGGAGAAATACAGGGTTAAATATTTCAGACAACCTTCGCTTTGAGAAGCCTTAGCACCCCCAGACTTTGGAGAAAGGACTTGAAATTGGGCAGGAGTATGCCTTTTGCCATGCCTGTGAAAATCTACCTCAATCTGGCCAAGTTATATGCCTCTGAAAAGTCGCCGTTTGCACATGCTCAGTAGAGGCTTGCGAGAGCTTCTCAGCTGAATTCTGTCGCTTCTGTCCACACTGAGTGTGCTCCAGCAGGGGGCTGAGCAGGAATTTCCCTGCAATGGCAATTCCCAGCTGCTCTGGCCTGAACTGAGAGCAGGGATCCCATCTCTGCTGTGCTCTCAATGCCACCCACCTCCCCACAGGGCCCAGGCAGCGTGAAGGAGGAAACTGCTTGAAGCAAATGCAGAGGGGAGAAGAGCTGGACCTGGAGGGAGTAGCTTGGGACAAAGAGCTGGGAGGAGACTGGGACTGGTTGCTGGGGGGAGGGAAACTAGTCTGGGATTGCACATTGGAGGTGGAGAGTGGTGAGACTGGGACCGGCTGGGTCAGGAGCCTGGGAGCTGGAAGAATGCAGAGGAAACTGGGATTGGTTGAGGGGACTGGGAGCAAGTGATGGTCAGGGGGAGACTGAGACTAAGATGGGCTGGGCAAGGAGACTGGGACTGGGCAACAGTGAGGCAGAGAGAAGGAGAGGGAGGTGAGTGGGAGGGGAAACAGATCTGATGAAGAGCCAGGGTGTGGAGGGAGAATTGGGACTGGCTGGGCAGAGAGACTGTGGAACATATAGTATGCAATCAGGTGATTAAGGANTAATGTCACACGAGCAATGAATACAAACCTCAGCCTTTTAAAATGATTCCCATCTCCAGTGACGTGCATATTTGGCCCCCACCTCTCGAGTTGGAAAGTATCCCTAAAAACCATGTTTTGACATTAGGTCAGGAAAATGTCTAACATGTTGAGATTCTAGAAGGATGTTTCATCCACTAAAGCGAACGAATTGAAAAGCAGGTCAGTTGTCATAATGGCAATGAGATAAGCAGCTTAGAGGCACCTTGAGCTAATCATGATTTTATTGAACTGAGCCCCAGTGGTATTAGACATGCAAGATACAAGTCTATTGTTGTGGACTCTATTCCCGTCCCTAACTTTGTTGTATATGGGGGTTAGTTGTGGCTGATGACTGTGTTATTTTCTCACTGTGATGGTACATCATCATCTAGTAAGTCATACTTAGGCTTGGAAGGTTTCGATTTTTATCGGTAGATGTTGGTAAACAGACTTCACTGCACACACCCAAACCGATGAAAAGATATTTCCATCAGTAATAACCAAGATGTACAGACAGGCAAAGAAAGAAAAGTGCGCTTGAGAAATTTATTATACTTTAAGGATATTTACTTTGGGTATTTTGACACGTGATGTGGCTAATTTGGGTTTAAATGGTGATAAAGCTTTAACGGTTAGAATCTCAATGTCGACTGTCATTAAATAATTATTGTTTGACTTCCCCATAATTTCTCACAACTGTGAAAACTGAAGTTGATAAAAATTGGGGAGAAAATGCTTAAAAATTATAATTTTTCAAAACTGAAAATTTTGAATTGGTACAAATCTTAAAAAGTGCTAAAAATAAACATAAAAATCTAATTCTGCCAAGCCCAGCCAGACTAGGGAGATGTGGTATTGCATTTAAACCATTTTAAAGACAATGATCAAATTATATTGATGTCATAAAAGGATTTGGTCCTTCTGTAATTTGTAGTAATATCTAGCAATGCTCATTAAACAGGAAGTAATTGATTTACTTCATTCATTTTTACTAAGTAATTGATTTACTTAGTATTTTCAATTACAGTAATTCAGTTTAGTAAAAATAATGCTAAGTAATTCATGTACCTGGTATTTTGCTGCTAGAAATTACCATGAATGCCTGTAAATTATTTACAGAAAAGGCAAATTCTTTCATCGCTCGTAGGAATGATTCTTTTAACATAATTATTTATAGCAATGTTTTTGGTAGTGTGCCATTGCCGCTCTAGCTGATTTGCAATGCAAAGGAGAAGCAAGTCAAGGTTGCTGACTCCAAATGAACGATGCCCCTTTTTGTTTTGCCCCCTAAATCTAACGTCTTCGAGGTAAATTCCCACTCTGAAGTGGTGTGGAAGACCACATCTGAACCACTTGTGATCACATCACAGGTTATATATCTTAGAACGTGTTTGGAGAAACCTTTGGCTTCTGGACTGCAGAGTGGTGGGATCATCATCATCATCATGGCAAATCCCAAAGGGGCATAGCCTCCTGGCTAACAGAGCGCCACCTGGACTGATCTCTAGATGGGTCCTTACCATGCTCTGGCTGGATATTCAGTTTATGTCCATCCCTGCTGATCTTATCACATCACCAAAACTTTTGGCCCCCCATGCGATTGCCAGCCATGTAGCTACATTCCTTGGGACACATGCGTTGGAGTTCATTGGGCTTCCATCGTACGAATATGAGTCTGTCCCAAGAAAGCTGCAAAACCAAACCATGCTGATGGAGGCGATTGCTGGGGTGGGCTTTGAATAGCCTCATTTCTGATCTTGTCCCACCACTGAATACAGAGAAGTATTGACTTTTAAAACTCTTATTCCAAGAAGTGCAGTGTGCTGTGTTAGTTCTTTGAGACCATGATGCAGCAACACATGGACGTGTATGCTCAAGCGCCATTCACTTCAATAAGACCGAAGCCTGTGTTTAAAGTCATGCACATGCTGACATGCTTTGCTGAATCAGGGATCTCTACCCACAAATCCGCTGCCAACTAATGTCCTGACCCTGCAAACCTAAGTAACTCTACATATGCAAGCAGTCCCACTGAATTCACTGGGCTCACCACACGTGTCCGAGTTACTCGCACAAGTGTTCTGCCCTGCACTCTTCGTGCCCTTCCCGAATGTGAGAGTTTAAATCCCCGAATTCCAAGCAAGAGCTGCAGAGGAAAGAGCCCTTTAAATACCAAAAGCATCGCCATCTGTCTTAGCAGGGCATGCCGAAAACTACTGTGAAGCACTAACGCGGAGCAAAAATTTTCAGCGAAGCTTTCCCATGAAAATTAGGGATAGCGATGCTTTAAAAATGATTCTTTGCATTGCGGTAGCAGCTCGGAGCCCCAGTCATGGGCCACGTCCCCATGGGGCAAGGCACGGT
Source organism: Platysternon megacephalum (assembly GCA_003942145.1). Lineage (NCBI taxonomy): Eukaryota > Metazoa > Chordata > Testudines > Platysternidae > Platysternon > Platysternon megacephalum. Next base: position 1,865,632 of record QXTE01000187.1, read on the forward strand.
ATGAACAGAACAAGAAGACAGTCCCTGCCCCAGAGAGCTTGTTACAATCTAAGGTCTGGTCTGCACTGCACTAAAAACGTAGGTCAACAAAGCTACGGTGCTCAGGGGTTTGAAAAATCCACCCTCTGAGTGCTGCAGCTATGCTGACCTAAGCCCCGGGGTAGATACAGCTAGGTTGATGGAACATCGCTCGTGGAGGTGATGTTCCTACAGCAATGGAAAAGCCCCTTCCATCGCCGTAGGAATGCTAACAGGGGCGCCGCCCCATAACTATGCCACTACTGTCCTCGTAGTGTGGACGTGGCCTCAGTAAACACTTCCTTCCCCCACTCTGTCTAGACTGGAAGCGCTCTACTCTGTGCCTGTGCAGCACCCAGCACAAAAGGGCCCTGATCTTGCTCAGAGCCTCCAGGTGACACTGTCATGTGCTGTTGATAAATTGCATATAGTCAATGGCTTGACCACATTTTGGTTCGTTATGAAATATAATCAAGAAACCAAATAACCAGTGTTGGCCAAGTGTATTGGTAAACGCCAAGAAGAATGAATAGTACAGGGGCAAGGTTCAATACGACCCCAGTCTCTGGGAAGCCACTTGTGCAGCACTGGTACATCCACCTTACGCAGAAGGTGTGCGCCCCAAGTTACAGGCTTCACTAGTAGCATTTCTAGGATGTTATAAACGACAGCTCTTTACACATCACTAAAATCCAACCCATCAGTTTGTCCCAATCCCCCAACTTGTTTAGTTTGCAGAAGAGAAGAATGAGGGGGGATTTGATAGCTGCTTTCAACTACCTGAAGGGGGGTTCCAAAGAGGATGGATCTAGACTGTTCTCAGTGGTACCAGATGACAGAACAAGGAGTAATGGTCTCAAGTTGCAGGGGGGGAGGTTTAGATTGGATATTAGGAAAAACTTTTTCACTAGGAGGGTGGTGAAGCACTGGAATGGGTTACCTAGGGAGGTGGTGGAATCTCCTTCCTTAGAGGTTTTTAAGGTCAGGCTTGACAAAGCCCTGGCTGGGATGATTTAGTTGGGATTAGGTCCTGCTTTGAGCAGGGGGTTGGACTAGATACCTCCTGAGGTCCCTTCCAACCCTGATATTCTATGATTCTATGGAATGAATGTATCTGCTTATGCCAAATGCTGATTTCAGCAAATGCAAGGAGTTATGGGATACTTAGCATAAATGAACAGGATTATTGTATAGGCTAAATCACTGTTACAATATTGGTGCTTACTGTTATTGGTGCTCAATGAGTACTGATATATATCTATGGTGTGGATCATACATATTAATATCATATTATTTATATATATATATATATTATGCTGGCCTGCGTCTATTAGTCAACAACACACAACAGTGTGGCATTGTTCTTTTTGGCCTTTTAAATTAAAAGGCCCGCTCTTACTCTGTGACTAAATCCTGTTAGGAAGCTAGTCTTTCACTGAGTCACCGCAACAGACATTAAAGCAGGTGAGGTACTAGAGATGTTAGCTAATAAATGAGTCCATTTGCCAATATAATTCAACGCAGCCTAATACAAAACAACTATTTTTATGCTGCACTTTCTAGATCCACTAAGAGTTTTTTATTTAAGTGAATAAACCCTAAACACATGCACGCTAAAGATCCCCCTCTCCATTTATTTATAACTCTGCTCCTCCCACCCCATCACCAAATGCCTGAAACAACTGGGAAGGAGCCGCTGTGAAATGCTGATTCTTCACATAAAAATAATTAAGTATCAACTCTTTCACATTGTGAGGATGCTAAGGGAGCTGCATTGGTACTAGCAGAATTAACAGTGTAAAGTTCAGAAGCTGTCTCTCTTCTCCCACTAGTGCTAAAGTACTGCCTCAGTTTCCCCACATGTGAAGTGGGGATAATAATACTTATGACTGCTTGTCACACAGGGCTGTTGTGAGTAGAGCAATGTGAATAATGGATTTTTTGGTTCATTGGCAATTTTGAAAAGTAAAAAAAAAAGTAAAGTCAGACAAAAAATAATTTACAATTTTTTTGAGGTGAATAGAAAAAATATTGCTTTGGGTCAAATGGTTCAGTTTTGTCTGGACAAATATTAAAATATTTGAATTGTTTAAAATAAAATTAAAGGAAATTTTTAAATGAAAATTTTTTTCAAAACAGAAAAATCAAAACATTTCATTTCAAAAAGGTCAAAATGAAACATTTAAATTTTTTAGGAATTTTGTTTTGTTTTATTTCCAAAATGAGCGATTCAGTAAAACCGACACAAACTCACAATCTGCAGTGTTGTCGTATCCGTGTTAGTCCCAGGATATGAGAGAGACCAAGTGGGTGAGGTGACATTGGCAGCTCCTGCTGCCAATCTAAGGAGCAGGTTTGGTCACAGCCCGGGTACAAACAAATGGTTTGCCGCGAGGAAGAGCGCTAAGAGCTGGCACATTTCGGGCTCAGTCCTGCAAAGCACTCAAGGACATGCTTAACTTTGAGCACGTGAGTAGCACAGCACCAAACGGCAATGGGGCTACTTGTATGTGCCGTGCTCAGCATGGGCGTAGACGTTTTGCTGGATGGGGGCCAGAGAGTGCTCAGCACTTGGAAGAATCAAGCTTTTAGAATCTCCAGCTTCTGCCTCCCTGCTCTGTTCATGTCTTTGTTCTGGTACTTGGTTCCCCTAGAAGGTTTAAATCTTCCCAGGATATTTAAGAAATCCTGAGCCTCGGTTCATGTTGTGCTTCTTGGCAGGACCAGCCAGTTCAGAGGGAGCCTTTTGGCTTGCATTTTGCCTCTGAGGACCAGGAAAAGGAATGTCATTTTTTCAGATAAGCTCCTGACAGTGCCCATAAGATCTTCCTGTCTGTCTTGAGCTATCTAGCAAGAGGTTGCAGACAGCAGAACAACTAGCCACCAGCATTGTTGGTGTCCAGCTCTCTGCTTGGGGTGTTTGTTGTAAATGTGTCCAGTGCATTCATGGCACATGCCTGGTGGTCCTGTGTGTGTCCTCTCTGCCCTGTTGGCTTCTCCTGGCACTTGGTACAGATGCATCCATTGTTAACCAGTGCAGACGTCCAGCTGGGAGATTCGCACTCTGAACGCGCTAGGCGCTTTGATGCACAACCTGCCGCCTGCACATCGCTGACCACAAAAATCTCCATTTGTTGCACACTCTTTGTCAGCGTAACCTGAACCACTTTAGAGAAGGGAAGCCAAGCTGAGCCCAGTGTGTATTTCAGTAGGTCTTTCTTGCTGTATCTTGTTTGTATTTTGTTTCCATTGGGTTCACACACACACAATATCTGTCTCAGATATACCAATAGATCTAGATAGCTATCGAGATCAATGATGGATATTAACAATATAGATGAACAAACCATAACTATGTTTAAGGACAGACAAGTTTGCCGCAAAGCCATCTATCCAAAACTTCAAAAGCATGTATAGGCCTTGCTGGAGCCCTGGGCTTAACTAACAGTATGAGCCAAAGGCTGAGCCAGAGTTGGCCTGGCCTCGGCAGAACAGTAACACACTAGGTGGCAGCTAACCAAGTAAGCACATTCCTGACCACAGAGGATGGTACAAAAACCACCCAGAGTTCTCAAGTAACTATGTAAATAAATTCTCAAGAGATGGTACAAGAACACACCGACCCCTCGTAAGAGAAGGAGGGGATGACAGGATAATGCATGAGAATGTTTTGTTCGAATAGGGTGACCAGATGTCCCGATTTTATAGTGACAGTCCCGATATTTGGGGCTTTTTCTTATATAGGTTCCTATTACCCCCCACCCTCTGTCCTGATTTTTCACACTTGCTATCTGGTCACCCTATGTTTGAATTAGCAGGTACAGGAGTGGCAGCAACATCTGGAGTGTGCTACGTAACTTGTTTGTATCCCCCATAAAAGGAGAAGTCATAGGAGGGGTGTCTTTGTACTAGTCTAGGGAACAGCATCCTGGGGCGTTGAGTGAATGGGTACCATTGTCACAAGCATACATGTGTTACTGTATCTGTAACCACTGAGCCGGGGCACTAGCCCCAAGCATAGTCAACAATAAACCTGGCCGAGCACTTTTGCCACCGACCCGACCCTGTGGTCTTGCCTTATGAATAACACCGAGGTCTGCGGAACCAGCACACTGCTCTCGCTGCGTGTTCGGCTAACACCGGAGCTCCGAGAACAGCACACTACAGGTCTGTCTCATCTTACGCTGGGGTTACGTTCCGCAGTCAGCGCCTAAAGCGNATTAACAACGCTGCAGTATTAACAACAGCATGGAAAAAAGAAGCTAGGGGGGGAAGGCTTGTGCATTCCTTCAGATGGCCTCCCAGGCGGTCACAACACACATCAAGCCCACATCCAGTTTTCACTTCCACCTCCAGCAGATACCCCACAAAATACGTACCCCAACTTCCTCAAACTTGCATCTAACGCAAAACCTTAACAGTGACCCCACAGGCTTTTATATCAGCTATATCGACAGATCAGCAGCTCTGACTGTCCCACATGCCAGGCCTCTGGGAAGTGACTCTGCCTTAGCACGGCAAAGCTCACTATTTCGTGCTGACGTGCGAGTTTGATGAAGCTGGGATATGCATTGTGTCAATGTCTGGTTTTCAGCAGGACGCTGGTTCCCCCCGGGAAGTGGTCATACAACAGGGCATCTTCATGCACGGAGGCCATAGGAATGGATACACATCACAAACGATGAACAGCACAGATCTAGTAGTGTGAAGGAAAAGAAGGGGACACAGCACCTTAGATAATGGACCCCGAGTCGCTGTAGTGAATGGTCACATACAAACCATACACTGAGAACAGTTACTCACCCCACTCAGCGTGGTGCTCTGTCCCCCTCCAGTGGTGGCTGGGCCACAGATACAGAGAGATGAGCTTAGCTAACCGAGCTAAAAGACCCCAGCAGTGGAGGCTTGTGTTTAAGATCCTGAGGTCCCAGGTTCAATCACTGCTGCCAAGGATCAAAGCGTTCTGTGGTCAGCCGCCACGTTCAGTCCAGTGCGGGATGTAGGTCTCTCTTGATAAGCAGCACTTTCTTCAGACTTGCACTTCTCAGCCAAGCAACCCCCCTTGTCTCTCGATCTAGCTCACGGCTGCCCTCTGCTTTGTTTGTAGTCCAGGTACCAGGTGGCCAGCAGCAGCCTGCCACTTTTTTGTGGATTTCATCGGCTGTCTTAGTCTACTGTCAAAGCCCAGTGCTGCTTTTCCTGTCTTTCAGCGTGATGCCCAGAATCACCTGCTCCTTTCTTCTTGGGCTTGTCTTCCAGTGATTGCCCAAGTTCTTCCTCAGCATCCAAGTCTCAGCCTAGAGCGGACAACCGGAAGCATGCTCACATTGTCCAACAAGGTCAAACCGTTCCGAGAAGAAGTTACAGAACACCTGCGTTTGCAGAACTCACAACTGGCAGTGAAATGCTTCACTAACTACAACGAGGGCGAAATACAGAACAAATGTTCTGGTGCTCTAGCGTCTGACCGGCTCCAAGCCGCGGGCTGTCGTGCCATTGACTTCAAAGAGGTTTCGCTTGCGTCCGGTCCCAGAAGTCAGCAATGTTCTGAGGGGTGAGCTCAAAAGAGGGCTTGACCTAGAGTTTGTTCTACTTGAAATCGTCAGATCCTCAGCTGCGGTCAACTGGCGCCATGCTATTAAAAGGAGCTACGCTCATTGACCCCAGCTGAGGATCTGTCCCGTTCTGTTTTCAAATGCCCCCTCCAAAAAACCCCCAATGTCAGCTACTGACTATGGCTACCAACCTGAAGATTTAGGCCTAATGCTCATAGTTTCCCACCCATAATCTATCGAATCGGCCTGGTGTGATGGGGTGTGTGCCCCACACGGGCAAGAAAAGGGTTAATGTGGGCCTGAGAGGCCAACTAGGTTACCTGGCTGAGCCTGGAGGGTGGGCCAAGCTTAATTAATGATGAAACCTTGCTGGGGAAGGAGCTGGATGGGAGAGGAAGCCCAGATGCACAGAGAGAGGGAACAAACTTTGCAGTCACAATCTGGGCCTGGAGCGACCAATAGGGTCAAGGAGGCGGCCCGGGGAGGGTTGGCCTTGGGTCCTCTCCTGAGTAATCTAGCGGGATGCCAGGGGAGACCCTCAGGAGTCAGAGTGGGGCAGGCTCTGGTAGAAAGCCCTGACAAAAAGGGCTGGGAACTGAACCGCCAGGGGGATCGCCCTGGGGGAGGCATTCAGTCAGGGAACAGAGCATGGCCCAGTTAGGAGGGACATACGGTCACGCCCCAGGAGGGCGGAGTGGGTTTATGTTTACATGTAATGGACTGGGAGTTTGTTAGGGGATTCCAGGGGCGGGCGTGAGAGTCCCGGCCCTGAAAGAAGGGAGGCGCTCAAGCAGGGAGCCCATTCTTCCACACGGGGTAATGAGGTGACATCCTCACCAAGTACAGTTCCCAGAAGCAAGTGGGGGAAGCTGGCTACTGGCTGTCAGTAAGACTCCCGGATGAAGGGATAGCAAACAGCACAGGTGTGCTAAGAACACTCCGTTGCTGAGGCGGGAAGAGATTCTCCGGGGCCCATCCCAGGACAGGGGCCCCAGGGCCTTAGTTATTTGTATTGTTCCTGATAACAGGCTACATAGAGAGAGTGAACGACAGGAACTTTAATTGTCTCTCTGTCCACAGAAAGGGAATCTGGTTTTTTTCCAAATCTCTGTTCTCCAAAGTGCTTGTGGCAGTTGGACAAAATGCAAAAGACCATTTTTGCAGAATGGTCTATTACCCATAGTAAGCTAGGTATCCTGCAGCTAGCATTTCACACTAATTAAAGCAACCAGGAAGGTCAGCTGAATTTGCATGTCCAGCCAGCCTGTAATTACCCTACTAGTGATTCCTGAAGTGAAATAAAAGAAAAATCCAGTTAACCAACATGCCACACGAAGAACAACATATGGAAGACTGTGTGAATAAAGCACTCTGAAATATCAGTTTAATACAGAATTGGGAGAGACTGGGTCTGGGCTTGTATCTATCTGTATCAGAACAGCAAACAATTTAATTTTTCAGCCAAGCCAGAATAGGCTGTGTTGTAACTCTCAGAGCCTGGCAAATTTCACAGCAGCAGTTGCAAGACACCGATTGTTTTGATTTTATGAAGGGAATAAAGCTTTTAAATTATAGGCTGCAGTCAGAGCATTCAAAGGCAGTTATATTTGCCAGAAGGGCATGTGATAGTTTAATTTGCCAGTCAAATCAAAGTAGGCTTTGGAGTAAAATTACTTGCTGCTGCAAAACACAATTTGATTTGATTTTAGGAGAGAAATGGCCTCTCTCTCTCATTCCTTGTTACAGCCGTACAACTGCCAGCCAAAGCAAACGAGTACATGGAGAAACGTCTTCAGACAATCACGGCTGCAACAGCATTTCGTAAAAATTCATTTCTTGTGACACAGCCACATTGGCAGGCTCATTTGCCCACGGGAAAGTGATCAGAAGCATTTTTCCTGGACTGCTGCAGTTAAATTATTAACATTCAACTGGTTGCTGCTTATGGAGGATTCTGTGGTTAAATAAATGTTGCTGCCTTCATTGATTTCATTTTTACCATGTGTGGGGGCAGGGTCTTTTTCCTCTCCTTGGCAATTTTAATACGTTTCCAGGGCAGGCATGGCCTGTCACTTGACATAATGATTATGTTTACTGGAAGTCTATTATTCGGCCACTAGATGTCTCTATGTCCTGTCTTTGGTAAACCAAAGATACAAGGCGGGTGAGGTGATATCTTTTACTGGACCAACTTCTGTTGGTGAGAGACACAAGCTTTCCAGCTACACAGAGCTCTGCTTCAGGTCTGTAACGTGGCATAGGTAATCGACCTCCTTGAGATGCAGATGGAAGAATTCTTCCAGCCACCTAGCGCTGTCTACACCATGGGTTAGGTCGGCATAGCTACATCTCTATGGCTCCCAGGAGTGTGATGAGAGATGTTAGTGGGAATACGTTTCCGGGCTACACTAGAAAATTAGGTCCGTTTAACTACGGCCATCAGGGATGTGAAAAATCCACATACACCCCAACTAGTGTTAAGCCGACCTTGGTCACTGTGTAGACAGCGCTGGGTCAACAGAAGAATTCTTCCATCAACCGAACTACCGCCTCTCGGGGAGGTGGATTACCTCCGCTGACGGGAGAACCCCTCCCATCGGCGTAGGTAGCGTCTACACCGAAGTGCTACAGCAGCAGAGCTGCAGCGGCGCAGCTGTCTCGCTGGAGTGTTTTCCGTGTAGACATACCCCAAGTGTTCAGTGTAGACTGGCCCTTAAGGACCATAGATGCAGAGCAACAAACCACAGTTTAGTTCGCTCGCCTCTGTAGTAGCTCCAAATTCTGATATAGTGGTCAGTAAAATAAACTTTAAAACTCAAAATCCCATTGGTTGTCAGAAGCAAATGGACTTTAGATCCCCTATGGCCACACCCAGGGCCGGCGCATCCATTAGGCGACCTAGGCGGTCGCCTAGGGCACTGCTATTTTGGGGGCGCCGGCACCGCCCATAGAAATTTGGGGGCGGAACCTTCCGCCGCCGCTGTTGGGGGCGGGATTTCGGGGGCGGGACCTTCCGNGTTAGATCCCCTATGGCCACACCATTCTATACCCACAATTAGACTAATGAAAGACTAACAGCCCTAGGTACCATTCCCACTGAACATTTGGGATGTGCACTAATCACTCTCTGTACGCAGGCATACCAAGAGAGCACAGCACCATGACCTGCCTGCATTACCGTACAATTCGCTGTAGGCAAAGAGTTATGCTTTGGCATAACGTACACACTCTACAGTGGTATTGTTTTAAGATACTCATACACAGAACAAACCAACACACACAAGTGAGGGTACGAATACAGTGACTGGAACTAAAAACACCGGCCCTCATTCTCGTGTACACCAAGGCCCCTTTATTCCCACTTTAGCGTGCTTCCCCGTTCAGATACTTTTAAACTAACAGGGCTAGCAAATTAGAATCAAGCCACCGTGCAACAAGCCTGATCAGCTATTTCATGAAGGTCTGCATTGAAGCATCGCCCTAAGCCCTGAGCAAGGGGCAGCACATAGTTGTCTTGCCCCTGTGCAGAGCAGAAGAGAGACGGCGACTCTTGGTCCCCATATCCCTCCTTGTTCTTAAGAGCAGAAATCTGCACCACCCCCTATCCCTGGCACAGATTCCTCCCCTCTGCCAGTCAGGCTAGTTGGTGCATTGCAGGGGTGGCTCTGCCCACTTCTGCCCCTGCCCTGCCACCCCCTGGACAGCTGGCAAAGCAGCAGCCCCATGGAAGCTGCTCTCCCTGTACCTGTGATAGAAGTAGCCGGGGCAGAGGAGCAAGGTAATGTAGCACGGAAGACACTGGTCACTGTGGAGGGGAGGAAAGTGGCCCCTTACCCCTCTGTGCTGATCAGAATCTGGCCCGATATGTAAAGAAAAACTGCAGCCATTAATTATCACTGCACTGAAGTCAATACGCAGGGGGAAAAAAATCCACAAACAACGGTCATATTCTGATCCTTTCACTCAAGCTGAATGGTGCTTTGCTCCACAAGCGACTTCAATGAGACCCCTGGAGGGAATGGGATACAGGAGATCGTCAACTTTAGATAACTAATTAAAATCAAGGCTGTCTGGACTACAAGTTGTTGCCAACTAGTGTATCCTAAATAGCACACCTTAAATGGTGGTATCTGCCCAATGCCTACATGACCAAATAAGAAAAAACACCAGTGACACTTGAGATTAATCCACACCATCAGAGACCCCAGGGAATACAGGGTTATAGAAGCTGGACTGCTCAAGGGTATGCTACTACAGAGGAACTTCAGTATGCAAGCTAGTTACCCTGAGATCTCCAGACTTTGTATCCCCGGCCTGCACTTTCTGTCTGTTACTTGCATTCTATTAATAGACACCAGAGTAGTAAAAGCCCTAGCGCAAAGGAAAACAAAAAGAAACTCTTCTTTTGCTCAGGCAGCAGAGTTCTGTGTCTTTGGAACCAAAGGCTCTGGGTGGCATACATGTAGTCTAGCTAATAACAATGAAGTATTTCATGTACTGCATGCTTGGTAACAACACGAGAGGGCTCCATGCTTGTGCAACGAAACTGGCTCTTTTGTAAGAGAACTACTTGCAGCTGCAGCCAGCATTCTAGCCATGCACACACAGACCGACTTCCTGGTGCCTCTTCCAAACTGTTCCCCCCTATGGCAACCTATGCTCCTCCCTTCAAGTCCTAGGTGGCTACATGCAGTAACAGCATCAACATCAACAAGACAATGACCCTGGCTCAACAAAGCACTTCACCACCACCTTAGCTTTCTGCACCTGAGCCGTCCCATTGAATTTTTATGGGACCATTCATGTGCTTAAAGTTAAACACGTGCTTCCATGCTTTGCTGAATCAGGGCCATTAGTAGCAAGCTCTGGTTCAGCAACTTCATGATGCCCTCTTAGTACATCCCCTCAGGTTGGCCCTAATCATCTGCTCTTCTAGAGGGAAGCAACTAGGATTAATGCAACTGGAAAATATAATCCCCTCTCTCAGATCTTGTGACAAGGTTGGGACTCACCACCGCAGCGCCTCCTACTGGTGGTCTCCGGGAATTAGCTCAGTCCAGTGGAGCGCCTTCTCCTGATGGTGTCCCGCCCATTGTCTCGCCCTTGGTTGGCGTGTGGACCCGCGTTGCTCCCAACTTGCGGTGTCCTCTTCGAGCCACTACCCTCCGGCAGTGCCCCTTAGTCCATCCTCGCCCCCTTCCGGGGGGTGTTCAGCAGTCCTTGCACTGGCCTCAGTGGCCAACCACAACCTCCAAAGTCTAGCCCCTTGTCTCGAGGGCCGGTTGCAGTCTGTCTCAGCCACCCTACTGCATGGCCAGGTGCAGTACAAGGGGGAAAGGGGGGACCCAGGCCCACCCACTACTCTGGGTCCCGACCCAGGGACCCTCTAGTGGCAGCCTCCCTGCCCTCCTTCTCTCCCCTTGTCCAACTGTCCCTGGGCCACTTCCCCTCCGGCCCCTCGCACCCTCTAGGCCCTTTCTCTCTGGACCCGCAGTCCGGCAGGTATTGGGCCGGAGCCCTGCTGTGCTCCCCCTGAGCCTGCCCAGCACTGCCCTGTCCAAGGTGCTGGTCTCCTGCTCTGGAGACAGACCTTCCCCCACGAAGGTCTGGGACAGACTGCCTGCTGCGCTTCTGGGCAGCCTTTATATAGGGCCTAGCCTAGCCCTGATTGGCTGGCTCTAATGTTGGCCCTGATTGGCTCTCAATAAGCCCTTTCTAGATTGGCTGCCAGCCTGCACAGCCGCTCTGGCCTACTCTAGCCCCCTCTCACATGGGTGTGGGGCACTCGCCCCGCCACAGATCTGTAGACTCTTCTAACGAGGTTACCCACTGCAACATACCTGTGTCTGAAATGAAAATGTATTGCTCCGGGGATGGGCCAGATTAGGCACTGTTCTCACAGATATAAATCCAGAGTCACCCTACAGGCTGGCTGATTCACCCATCTCTAACGGAGAGCAGAATTCTGGTCTGATGGCTGTAATATGAAGCGTAGAGACTTTATCTGGCATTCGTGCAGGAATGGCATCTTGCCCACCTCGATTCACGTTCAGCAGTTCCTGAGAAAAACCTGTTGTTATCTTTCCCCTCCCCCAGCTCTCCTCTGCTTGCAAAAGCTACAGTTGGAAGCTTGACAGCAGCGCGTGGAGAAATGGGTCTCCATGGTGGGCCTCCCGTTCCATTATAGTTCTCCAGCTTATCGCAGCTGGCAGATCAAAGAGCCCAGCCTATCAGATCCATCCCCCAGTGATTATTTCCGCTGCCTGACCTAGTCATCGATCACGGAGACAACAGACCTGTTAGTCTGATTAGAAGCTTGGAGACAATCCGTTTGAATGAAATTTCAGGCACATCCACCTACGAGGCCAGTAAGGAAGCAATTCTAGATGCAGGCAAATTAATACTTGGCTAAAGTGCACAGGAATCAGACTGTGAGAAGCAGGAGAGAAAGAGACTCACGCTTGGCACGAAGAAAGTCCTGTAGAGCCTAGGCAGGGCTGTTACTGCTGGCCTCCAGGCCTGGCACTTCCGGGCGAGGGAGTCGCTGACTATCGTGAGCTAAGCAGGATGGAGCTCGCTCAGAGCTTGGTCTGGTCGTGGGCTGCAGGGAGGGAGGCGTAGGACCTGGTTCTATCCACTCTGCCTCAGGAGCATGGCCCAACTTGCAGGAGGTCTTCACTACCTTTGCATCAGCTGGACGGTGCAAAGAGAGTGGAATGGGGCCAGTATCTTTCAGCTTATTATTCTCTTCCTTTTAATGCATACATGAAGCCATTCTTCCTATGCTGAAGGCCTAAGTGGTGTGTGAGGCTTGGGCAGACCTGCAGATTTGAATAAACGTGGAGAGCAAGAGTTTACGAGAAGCTGTATTATAGTCCCCGTACATTATAGGCCATGAAGTAAGATACTATGCAACATGAGTAAGGGTGTCAGAACCTGGTTCTGTGTGAAGACTTCAAGATTTGACCCTTGGGGCCTTGTTCCCACTAATGACCCATTTACATGACCAGCATTTATGACAATGAGCTAAATTCAGACCTGGTGTAAGCACGTCATTCTGGCCGGGCAATATATGTTGGTGTAGCTGTATTGAAGCCAATGGCGTTATGCTAATTTCCACCAGATGAGGATCTGGCCCAGTGTGCATAAACACATCACAAGCTTTCTCAATTGCAAAGAAAAGGAGCAAAGAGAAGGCCAGTTTCTTATGTTTCATGATTGCAAATTGTCTAATGACAGTGGACAGGGATGAAACATGGGTCTCCAATATATTTTTTTTCTTCCCGGGAAGGGGAGTGATAATTTAGTTGTAAACCTGAAGTCAGTTAGCATTTTCCTAAAAGCTTTCTGACTATAATGCAAGACAGGGTATATTTCAAAACCTCTGAATGTCTCAAATAACACAGCTGTGTGTTGTATCCTGATGTCTGGAGAAATGAATGTAGCCATGAAAGGCTGCAAAAAGCAGTCAGGGAACCAAGGTTTTCTCCCTTTATGTTTTTAAGAAGCAGCTCCCTAGAAGAGACCCAGTGCTACAGCCCTTCCTCTTGCTCCCAGTGACAGCAATGGGGGGTTTGCAGGATTGGGCCCTAAATTCACTAGTCGAGAGACAGAGAGATCTCCCTCTGCAGAGGCGTCCGCCATATCTGATTTACCAAATGCAAGGGCAGGGTGTCCTACGGCAGCGGTGCCCTGGTTGAGAACACACACCCCTAGGGTACACAGAGGTCTGCCAAGGGGGACATCACCTCATCTAGATATTTGCTTAGTTTTACAACAGGCTCCATAGAAGCACTAGCGAAGTCAGTACAAACTAACATTTCATACAGACCATGACTTCCTTATAGTGCTCTATAGACGGTACACTGAAATGTAAGGACAATCTTTATATTCCAACTGATTTATTTTATAATGATATGGTAAAAATGAGAAAGTCGGCCATTTTCAGTAACAGTGTGCTGTGTATTTTTATGCCTTTTGTATTTTTATGTCTGATTTTGTAAGAAAGTAGTTTTTAAGTGAGGTGAAACCTGGGGGCACCCAAGACAAATCAGCCTCCTGAAAGGGGCCCAGTCGTNGTACCCCTGGGGTACACAGAGGTCTGCCGAGGAGTACATCACCTCATCTAGATATTTGCTTAGTTTTACAACAGGCTCCATAGAAGCACTAGCGAAGTCAGTACAAACTAACATTTCATACAGACCATGACTTCCTTAGGCCTGGTCTACACTACGATGTTAGTTCGAATTTAGCAGCGTTATACCGAATTAACCTTGTACCCGTCCACACAACGAGGCCATTTATTTCGACTTAAAGGGCTCTTAAAATCGGTTTCTGTACTCCTCTCCGACGAGGGGAGTAGCGCTGAATTCGAACTTGCTGGTTCGAAGTAGGGTTAGTGTGGACGGAATTCGAAGGTATTGGCCTCCGGGAGGTATCCCACAGTGCACCATTGTGACCGCTCTGGACAGCAATCGAAACTCGGATGCTCTGGGCAGTTGGACAGGAAAAGCCCCGCGAACTTTTGAATTTCATTTCCTGTCTGCCCAGCCTGGTGAGCACAGGTGACCACACAGAGCTGAACAGCACAGGTAGCGATGCAGGCCGACAACCGCAAACGAGCACCAGCATGGACCACACGCGAGATACTGGATCTGATCGCCATATGGGGAGAGGATTCAGTGCTCGCAGAACTGCGTTCCAAGAGACGGAATGCAAAGATCTTTGACAAGATCTCGAAGGGGATGATGGAGAGAGGCCACAATCGGGACTCCATTCAGTGCCGTATAAAGGTGAAGGAGCTCCGACAGGCCTATCAGAAGACGAAGGAGGCCAACGGACGGTCCGGGGCAGAGCCGCAGACATGCCGCTTTTACGATGAGCTGCATGCAATTCTCGGAGGGGCCGCCACCACTACCCCACCCCTGAGCGTGGACTCCGAGGAGGGGTTAATGTCTTCGTTGCATGACGAATCTGCGGACGGGGAAGAGGAGGAGGAGGAGGACGACGAACTTGTGGAGAGCACACAGCGCTCCATTCTCCCCGACAGCCAGGAGCTCTTTCTGACCCTGACAGAGGTGCCCTCCGAACCCTCCCAAGGCGGCATCGCAGACCCCCTGGAAGGGACCTCTGGTGAGTGAACCTTTTCAAATATCTCAAACATGGTTTAAAACAAGTATTTGTTTAATGATTAATTTGCCCTGGGGACTTGGGATGCATTCGCGGCCAGTACAGCTACTGGAAAAGTCTGTTAACGTGTCTGGGGATGGAGTTGAAATCCTCCAGGGACATCTCCATGAAACTCTCCTGGAGGTACTCCAAAAGCTTTTCCAGAAGGTTTCTGGGCAGGGCAGCCTTATTCCGTCCTCCATGGTAGGACACTTGACCGCGCCATGCTAGCAGCAAGTAATCCGGTATCATTGCTTGACAAAGCTTGGCAGCGTATGGTCCCGGTGTTTGCTGGCATTCAAGCAACATCCGCTCTTTATCTTGCTGTGTTATCCTCAGGAGAGTGATATCGTTCAGGGTAACCTGTTTGAGATATGGGAATGTAATTAGGGGGACAGAGGTGGCCCCGTTCCTACTGGGCTGTTTGCCTGTAGCTGAAAAGAAATCTTTCCCTGCAGTTAGCCAAGCGGGCGGGGGGGAGGGGGTGGATAATGTCGCTGAGTTTTTCGCGTTTGGCTAGCAGGGGTCTTCCCTGATACCAGCCACGTGGTGGGGGGAGGGGTAACGCGATCATCCCACAGAAGTGGATGGGGGGGCTAGTTTGCGATCTGCATGGATCTTCCATGGTACCAGCCACGTGGTGGGGGGAGGGGGTCATCCCACAGAATTGAATGGGTGGGTGGGGGGTGGTTGTTATGTTATCTGATGCTGCACGGTAACAGGGAAACCGCAGCACGTAAAGGGCTTTGCTTGCTATGGGAAAGGAGGGCGCTGATTTAATGCAGAAGCAGCAGGACAATGGCTTACCATGGCTGCATACAAGCCGAAATCTGTTGCCCGGCCCTGCGTCTGCTGTGATCTCTAACACCAAAGCCGCGGGCACTCAATATAAGATGCAAAAAGCGACCTTGTACATTGCTATGTAATGTGAAAAGTGTTCACCGTGAAAGAGTATAAGCATTGTTCTATAAAATGTATCTTTTTACATACTTCTCTCCTTTTTTTCCCTCCTACTGCAGCTGCAAATTCTTCCATCCTCCCGCCCCCAGCACGAAGGCTCTCCCAGATAAGGAGGCGAAAGAGGCGCACCCGAGACGATATGTTCTCGGAAATAATGCAGTCGACCCGGGATGAGAGAGCTAATTTTAACGATTGGAAGGAGACTGTATTGAAATTCCGTCAAGAGGCCAGTGACCGTGAGGAGAAGAGGGACCAGCGGGAGGACATGAGGGACCAACGGGAGGAGAAAAGGGATGAACGTGAGGAGAGAAGGGACGAACGCGAGGAGAGGAGGGACGCCCGAGAGGAGAAGTGGCGGGATGCAACGCTGGGGCTGCTGCGTGATCAGACAGACATGCTCCGGCGTCTGGTGGAGCTCCAGGAACGGCAGCTGCCGGATTACCGGGTGCCGCTGCAGCCCCTCTATAACCGCCCTCCCCCCTCCCCAAGTCCCGTAGCCTCCTCACCCCGACGTGTAAGAACGCGGGGGGGGAAGCTCCGTGCAACCTGCCAGTCCACCCCATTAGAGAGCCCGAGCAAAAGGCTCTCATTATTTTGAATGTTGTTCCTGCCCTGTTCCTTCACTCCTACCCTCCTCCCAAACCCCACCCGGACTACCTGGTTATTTCTCTCCCTATGTTCATTACCCCCCGTTAATAAAAAGTTCTTGATTTGTAATTTGAAAACGACACTGACTTTATTTTTTTTTAAATAAAACTGGGATCGAAGGGGGAAGGGGGAAGGGTGGGTTGCTTACAGGGAATGAGTGAATCAAGTGGGCGGGTTTTCAACAGGGACAAACAAACATAACTTTCACACAGGAGCCTGGGCAGCACTGAAACTTGTTTTCAGAGCTTCTCTGATGCGCACCGCTTCCTGGTGTGCTCTTCTAATCGCCCTGGTGTCTGGCTGCGCGTAATCAGCGGCCAGGCGGTTTGCCTCAGCCTCCCACCCCGCCATAAAGGTCTCCCCCTTGCTCTCACAGAGATTGTGGAGCACACAGCAAGCTGCAATAGCAATGGGGATGTTGGTTTGGCTGAGGTCCGAGCGAGTCAGTAACGAGCGCCAGCGACCTTTTAAACGTCCAAAGGCACACTCTACCACCATCCTGCACTTGCTCAGCCTGTAGTTGAACCGCTCCTGAGTACTGTCCAGGCTGCCTGTGTATGGCTTCATGAGCCACGGCATTAAGGGGTAGGCTGGGTCCCCAAGGATAACGATGGGCATCTCAACATCCCCAATGGTAATTTTCCGGTCTGGAAAGTAAATCCCTTGTTGCAGCCGTTTAAACAGACTAGTGTTCCTGAAGACGCGGGCGTCATGAACCCTTCCCGGCCATCCCACGTTGATGTTGGTGAAACGTCCCTTGTGATCCACCATTGCTTGCAGCACCATAGAAAAGTACCCCTTGCGGTTTATGTACTGGCTGCCCTGGTGCTCCGGTGCCAAGATCGGGATATGGGTTCCATCTATCGCCCCACCACAGTTAGGGAATCCCATTGCAGCAAAGCCATCCACAATGAGCTGCACATCTCCCAGCGTCACTACCTTTTTTAGCAGCAGCTCAACGATTGCTTTGGCTACTTGCATGACAGCAGCCCCCACGGTAGATTTTCCCACTCCGAACTGATTACCGACTGACCGGTAGCTGTCCGGTGTTGCAAGCTTCCACAGGGCTATCGCCACTCGCTTCTCAACTGTGAGGGCTGCTCTCATCTTGGTGTTCTGGCGCGTCAGGGCAGGGGAAAGCAAGTCACAAAGTTCCAGGAAAGTGCCCTTACGCATGCGAAAGTTTCGCAGCCACTGGGAATCGTCCCACACCTGCAGCACTATGCGGTCCCACCAGTCAGTGCTTGTTTCCCGGGCCCAGAATCGGCGTTCCACAGCAAGAAGCTGCCCCATTGCCAACATGATCTCCAAAGCGCCGGGGCCCGTGGCGCGAGACAATTCTGTGTCCATGTCCATGTCCGCATCACTCTCGTCGCCGCGCTGCCGTAGCCGCCTCCTCCTCGCCTGGCTTTTCTGGTCCTGGTTGAGCATAAACTGCACTATAATGCGCGTGGTGTTTACAATGTTCATGACTGCAAACTTGAGCTGAGCGGGATCCATCCTTGCCGAGGTACGGCGTCCGCTCAGTTCAACAAGGAAAAAAGGCGCGAAATGGTTGTCTTCCGTTGTTTTCACGTAGGGAGGGGGAGGATGTTCCCAGAACCGCCCGCGACAATGTTTTTTGTCCCATCAGGCATTGGGATATCGACCCAGAATTCCAATGGGCGGGGGGGACTGCGGGAACTCTGGGATAGCTACCCACAGTGCAACGCTCTGGAATTCGACGCTAGTCTTTTCTGCATGGACGCGCACCGCCGAATTAATCCGCTTACTGTGGCCGCGTACCATCGAATTTAAAAAATCGGTTTCATAAAATCGAATTCCGTAAATTCGGACTAATCCTGTAGTGTAGACGTACCCTTATAGTGCTCTATAGACGGTACACTGAAATGTAAGGACAATCTTTATATTCCAGCTGATTTATTTTATAATGATATGGTAAAAATGAGAAAGTCGGCCATTTTCAGTAACAGTGTGCTGTGTATTTTTATGCCTTTTGTATTTTTATGTCTGATTTTGTAAGAAAGTAGTTTTTAAGTGAGGTGAAACCTGGGGGCACCCAAGACAAATCAGCCTCCTGAAAGGGGCCCAGTCGTCTGGAAAGGCTGAGAGCCGCTGTCCTATGGAAGGACTCGCTGCAGCTCTATCGGGGAATGAAATGCCGGCTTACTCACGCTGTGTCGATCCTGAGCACTCAACGGCAATGCCTGTCGAGTGCAGCTCAATCCCTGCTCTCGCCCTTTCCCCCGGCCGTCAGACTGACACCAGAAGATGCTGCGGCTCATACAAAAGACCAGCAAATTTCCGCCCTGCTCTTTCGTCTTAAAAGATGGGCGGCAAATGGCACTTCATCGTCAGGTTCAATCTCCGTGCTGGAAAAGTGACTCTCACATCCATGCCCAGCTCCGAACGTATCAGCCCCAGACCCGGAGGTACCTGCGTCCTGTGGTGAGGCTGGAATGACGTTATTAAGGAGACAAGCGAGCTTAGCTCAGGAGGCAGCAGCTGAGAGAATGAAGCACTTTGCTGCCCCCGTAGAGAACTTCATTTCCACGGCTCTTTCATCGAGTCGTTAAGGGTTTCAATTTCGATTTCGGAAGCCTTTGCCCCTGCCCTCCTGTCTGCAGTGAAGCGTGGCTGGAAGAGGAGAGTTTCAGACTATGCATTTAGCGGATAGCTGGATGTAGTGAGGGGAGTCACGCTTGCTTCCTTTTGCGCAGCGCCTGTCTGCTGATGTGATCTTTATGAGCCAAATTCTCGGCTGGTAGAACTCCATTGAACTCAATGCCTGCAAGAAATGTGGCCCAGATGGGTATGTGTGCATGCATATGTTAATAGTGGGCCTTGTAAGTGGAGATAGGTAGGTAGGGCCAGGTTCTCCCATCAGCACAGGTAATCCACCTCCCCAAAAGTTGGTAGCTAGGTGGATGGAAGAATTCTAGCGCTGTTTACACGGGCACCCAGCTTAACAAAACCACTCGGGGGTGGATTTTTCACACCCCTGACCAACATAGACCTATTGTAGACCAGCCTTAGGCACCTAAAAAAGGGATCCTCAGAAGCCGGCAGGTGAGTGGGGAGCTGTGTAAGAGCTGGTTTGCCCCAGACACTTACCATGGTATAGCGATGTCCCTCCAGGGTATAAAATCCACCCCCTGAGAGACGTAGCTATGCCGACCTAACCCCCATGTAGATGGCGCTAGGTCAATGGAAGAATTCTTAGCTACTGCCCTTCGGGGAGGTGGGTTACCTATGCTGCCACTGCTGTGGCATTTGAGGTGTAAACGTTCCCTAAGCTAGTGAGATTCAGAGGAAAGGGGCAGAGCTTAGGGCCCAGATTCACAAAGGTGCCTAACCCCCGTTGACCTGGGCCATGGGCCCCTCCGACCTCTGTGTGGGATTCCCATCTGCGAGCCCTCTCCTGGAGCTAGGCACATCAGCCAGGCCAGCCCTTCCTCATGAAGTCAGAGAGAGAGAGAGAGATTCCCCATTGCAGTCAATAGCCCAGCAGTCAGAACACTCACCCGGGCCGTGGGAGACCCAGAATCAAATCCCTGGATTTGGAACAGGGACTTGACCTCAGGCCTCTCTCCTCACCCAAACCACCAGGCAATTGGGTGTTCTCCCATTCTCTCCTCTTGCAGCTGTTCCCCTGTGTACACATAACTAACTAGTGAGTGGAGCACAGACGTAACCCTCCGTCTGCCACATCCCAGACGAGTGCCCGAACCACCAGGCCTTGGGAAGTCAGGGGACAGACACGTGCCTGAGCCTGCTCACCTGTGGCTGTCTTTTTGCACGGTTCGATCCGGTGGGCGTGCTCTGAGAACACCAGCTGGCTCAGGCCGCACGGGGAAGAGAACCTGGGAACACCTAGTCTGAGAATGCAGCTGGGGCTTAGTCAAGAGCAAGGGCCCCCCCGAGCAGCTCAGGAACTGGGGTGTGGCCATTAGAACTGAGGCAGCTTTGCACAAACCTAGGTGCCCTGGAGAGTTTAGGCTCCTCGGACGTCGGGTGGCAGCTGAGAGGTGGTTTGGAGAACGTCAATGGCACCTAAATGTTGGACTTTGATGTCTAACGACCTTTGTGCATCTAGCCCTAAGTGCCTGCGTCACTTCTGAACATGGGACTTAAGTGCTTCATTCATTTAGGCACATTGAAAATTTTAACCATTGTACTTGGGGTAGTAAATGTCCATGCAGATTCTGCAAGACTAAGATAAGTGTATGTACAGTAGAGCTGCCTGGCTGGGGGTTCCCCCCCCTCCTCCCAATTTTTTTTCTAAATAATGGCAGTTTGATCAATTTTTTTTAGCTTTTCCATCGAAAACAAAAACTGAAAACATTTCTATTTTAAATTTTAGGGGGGAAAAATGTGGGGGTCAAAAAAAAAAGTTTTGCAGGAAATATTTTTAAAAAAGGGGGAAAACATTGAAATTCCTTGCAAAAAGTAATTGGCAGCTCTTTTGAAGATAGATATCATCCTTACAGTCTCAGCATGAAAACTGAATATATATTTTACACACCCACACACCCACAGATTGAGAGAGAGAAATGCTAGCATTCTCTAATGCGGAAAGAGACCAATGACAACAAAGCAATAAGTAACACAGTAAGAGCATTTTGTGTTGATACAAGCCAGGACTTTATCTAATCTGCAGGGAATTGTATGATCATTTATTCTCTCGCTGGCAAAAGAACTAATCCCTTAAAACAGCGTTCTGCACCCTGCTAGCAAGAGCAGATGAAGAACACATTTGGAAACCTTCACTATAGAATATTTAAACAATAACAGGCTCTGGTGATTTAGTACCAGCTGGTACAATTCAAAGCCTAAATATTATAAGTGGAGCTTGAAAAACTGGTATGTGATCATGCACTTAAAGACTGTATCTTAAATTCATATGCACACGGTGGCCAAATTAAGATTGCACAGGCAACCTTAATTTTGTCATTTCCTAGCTTTAGAGTGCTTGACTTTGCAACCTTAATAATGTGTAACCTTAACATAGCTTTGCATGTGTAATGTTAAATAATAATGGTTTTGTTTAATGGACAATATAATTTTGCAGTTATAGGCAGCTTAGTTACAATATACAATCCCCTGAAAGCAGAGTGCCCTGCTAACTAGCTGGGACCTTTATCAAGTGCTTGGAGACCTACAGCTGAAGAGTGCTTTATAAGAGCTAGGTATTATATTTAAGGCTTTTTTAATGTCTAACAAAGTGTGAGGTGTGTTAAAATTCAGATGATAATGACTTCTTTTCAGCAGTGGTATAAAAGTACATCTCAAGGATCAACGTTTGGTACCCACAGCCCTGAATGCCAGTCGCCCCAACACACCAGCCTCATGAGGGCATTTCAGTTCTCAAGGGTGTAGGCAGCTGACTAAGGTACCATTGGTGCAAGACCCTCTCTGATCCTTTATGACACCACAGCCATAACAGAAGCCAAGAGAACCTTACTTTCCTCCCTATAAATGCTGCCATTTTATATGGCCAGAAGAAATCATTCCAAACAGGCAACCAGCTATAAACCCAGACTGCCTTGACCAATTCCCAGACCCAAGTCCTATTCCCAGTTCATGTCTCGCTTTTCTGAACAAATCATGGAGCTAAAGGAGAACGTGTCAGGGGCAAAGGACAGCAAAACGCAGATGAATCTCCACTCTCATTACAGAATTTGAGCCTCTCTCGCTAACACAATAATAGAGTCTGGGAGACAACTAGCCCATCCTATATGAGTTAGACGCCCCTCGCTGGTTGTTGAACTCTAGTGAAGGTTGGCTGGGACCTCTGTTGGCTGATATTTGTACTGCATTCTTCAATGGAGGCCCTGTACCCAAATCTCTGATGTACGCAATGGTTCGGCCAATTCTTAAGAAACCTGCTTTAACAATCTTGCAAATGACCTGCCTGATCCCAACCTCTCACTCCTCCTTCAGGACCAAGCCCAATCTAACATCCAGGTTCTAGCTCATAAAGCCCTTACTGGGTCAGGACTAGGCTGCATCTGCATCCGTGTCTGTCCAAGCGCCTCCGTTCACCAGGTGGGACACGGCAACCACAAAGATACCCAGAATAAGACTCAGGGCAGAGCTAAAAACAAGCCAGGTTTGATGATAGGTTCTCTGCCACGCAACATCCTGCTAGGAAGTCTGCTAGTCTAACAGTCTCCAGCCTGGTGACGACCCCTAAAGTCCCTCAACATCTTTGGTTCTGCCAATAAAGTTTCCTAGACGCCTACAAGTCTGCTGCTGGGCAGGTGCACAGGCTGATCTGAAACTCCACAGTAGCTATCCCTCCCCAAACCCGGCGCCTAGCTCACGCCCAAGCCCCGGCAGGCTGCTCTGACCCTGTGGGTATTCTCAAAGGCACCTCACAGACTGGGCCTGTACAAAATGCCAAAGGAAAGGAACCCTGCCTCCACTTGCAGCCTTGATCTCAGTGGTTAGCGCATTCAACGACATGGGAGACCCTCCTTCAACTCCCCCCCCCTGCCTGGCACGGAGCAGGGATTTGAACCCACAGCTCCCGCCTGTGAGGCACGTGCTGTAGTCGCTGGGCTCTGGGGAGGGTCGGCAGAATTCGATTTTTATTGCGCTATAATTTTGACGATGTTTATTTTTAAGAATTATTTCAATTTTTATCCATTTACATTTTCACTGTTGTGCATAATTATGGGGAAGGTCAAACAACGCGGGGGCCTCAAACAACAATTCCTTAATGACAGTAGACGCTGAGATGCAAAAAGTTAATGCTTTAGAACCGCTAAAAAGCGAATTGTCAACATCACGTGTCCAAGTCTACAAAGCAATTGTCCTTCCATCAAACTCCGGTATGACCTCAAGCTGCGATTGTCTTGCTTTGCCTGCCTGCAACTTTCTATTACCCATGGAAATATTTTTCATTGGTGTGTGTGTGTGTGCAGTGAAATCAATCTTCACCGACATTCCCCCGAGAAAAAACTCATCCTGCCAAGCCTGGCTGGGGGGAATTCAGGGCGGGGTGGGTGGGTGGGGGGGGTTGGCGTCTCTTTCACTCTCTCCCGGAAAAGCTGCCCCACTTTGTATAAACAATTAAATAGTAATTAGAACAAAGATGTGCCCCCCCCATATCCAAGGCGAGCCCCCAAATCACTAGGCCAGAAGGCCACGCTCACGCTTCCCTGCCCCAGTGAGGAGCAGCTCCCACGGGACAGATGGAAGCCCTCTCCTGAAGGGTGGGGAACACGCATTCAGTCCCGGCTGCACATCAGGCCGGAGGGGCACCTGAGCACGGGGTCTCACATCCTGGGCAAGTGCTTTAACCGCTGGCTAGAGGGCACCGCCACCTCCTCTTCCTCAGGGTTCCCTGAAAAAACACTGCCCTGGCTGTCGGCCCTGAACGCCAGGAGAGGGCTCGCCGCTGTGACGCCTGAGTGGAATGAGGCGCCTCCCTCTGACCCAGCCTTCGGTGCCTAACTCCTTTTGAGAGGAGGGGTTGGGCTGCTCCCCGGTGAGCTTAGCTGGGCTCCCCGCTCCGGCTCCCTTGAATCCCACTCTCAGGCGCCTAACTCCCCGTGGCATCGGGCGCCTGGGCAGCTCGGGGTTGTGGATTCTATTCGATGGCAGGGGGGCTGCAATGCTGAATCTACGTCCCCTTTGCAGAGCCAGTCCACGGTGTAGAACGAAGAGCCAGGCCGCCTGTGTCTGGAGGTATATAAAATCATGAGTGATGTGGAGAAAGTGGATAAGGAAAAGTTATTTACTTATTCCCATAATACAAGAACTAGGGGTCACCAAATGAAATTAATAGGCAGCAGGTTTAAAACAAATAAAAGGAAGTTCTTCTTCACGCAGCGCACAGTCAACTTGTGGAACTCCTTACCTGAGGAGGTTGTGAAGGCTAGGACTATAACAATGTTTAAAAGGGGACTGGATAAATTCATGGTGGCTAAGTCCATAAATGGCTATTAGCCAGGATGGGTAAGAATGGTGTCCCTAGCCTCTGTTCGTCAGAGGATGGAGATGGATGGCAGGAGAGAGATCACTTGATCATTGCCTGTTAGGTTCACTCCCTCTGGGGCACCTGGCATTGGCCACTGTCGGTAGACAGATACTGGGCTAGATGGACCTTTGGTCTGACCCGGTCCGGCTTTTCTTATGTTCTTATGAGAAGCTCCCACGCTCGCTGAGGTTCTTTAGTTGCCATTCCCCTGCTTCCTTCGTTCCATCCCTCTCTCTGAACGGGAGTCATCGCTACAGCAGAGCTCTTGACTTGGGTTTCAGGACTGAGATACTGTCATTTCAGATCAATAACCTAGCGCGCGGGGCCTGCCCTTCATTAATCTGATTTACGGGTCCTCGGAGAGTGCAGCCTAGCACCTGTAGGCGGATTGCAGAGTGCTTCAGTAATTAGAGTGATGAATTTACAATGGTCCACAGGCTGTAGGGAACCAAAGACAGAGACTGAGTGAGCACCGTCCCCTCCATTTAACACAGCCCCGGAGCTCTTCAGTTTATTGTTCTGCCGGGGGGATGCAGCTCGGTATCGTTCGGAGTTTAGTAGCTAGGATGGTTATTAAAAATGCTACAGGAAAGAGTTTGTCTCTCAGCGCTCGAGTCGTGCTGGAACACTCCACCCTGCCATTCTGGCCCTCTTCTGGGGAGCTAAAACGGTGCGCCGGTACTTCTGATTCTGTGCATCCTTCTGTGTGTTCCGACCCGTCTCGTGTGTGTGTCCGCCTTGGCTACAGAGACCCAGCAGCTCTATATCATCACCACTGCCTGGTTAGGAGCTTTTACAACGTAGAGAGGGCTCACCGGGCAGGAAGAAGCATCTAATAACTGTGGGGTTTGGTGAGCACTCAGGGCTTATGCTGCTTGCAAGAGCTTGGCTTTATTCTGTACCAGGATCCACCTGGCTGTGCATAAGAACAAGGGCTGGGAAGCTCAGCCCTTAAAGGCACTGTCCGCACTACCAGTTACACTTACACCTTAGCACTTTTCACCTGTAAAAGTTATAACTAATGAAGCCACCCTCCCTGCAGGTAGGCAGGCAAGTAATAGCCCCAATCTACAGCTCAGACACAGGCAGAGAGGTTAAGGCTGGTCAGAAGCTGTGTGTGTGAGGCAGTGCATAGCTGCATCAGCACAGGAAAGGAATTGTGCCTTTGGAGGGCACAAGTTGCTCCCTGCTTCTCACTTAGACGGGGGGGATTTGTCTAATAGCGTTTCCAAGTTTTAAATGAGCTGCCTTTTGATGCACATTCATGCCCTAGGTCTGGGGAGCCTGCACAGGCATGGGGGGGGGGGGGGCAGGGGCATTATACTCCCTTATTGCCTTGTGGCCAAAGTCACACTCTGGCCCTATGTACCAAACAGTGTGAAACTCCAGCTCTTGTTTCTGTATTAGATTATGTCTCAGTTATGTGAAACGGGGTCATGTCACTCAATGCCCATCCACAGAAAACTCTTGATTACCCAGGTTTATTCACTGGTCCCACCTCCCACCATCTCAGGCAGATAATTGAGCTTCTCCTGTGTTTAATATCTATGCAAACGGCCTGTAGAGTTGCTAAGAGCTTTCCGGTGCTCTCTAGTGGAGGGGGTTCCACTTGACTCAGCATTTGCAGTGGCATAGGAAGTGAGCTGTGCTCGTAGGCTGGGGTGGATTGCTAGGGCCCCTGTAACAGGGGGGGCTCTTTCCTCCTAGTGGCCCGTCTGAGGATTAGCTCAGGGGGGCTGGAACAATGTGTATAGTGGGGGGGCTGAGAGCCATTGAACCAAACTGTAAACCCTGGATATGATGGAAACCACTGCAAGCCGGGAGGTGCGGCAGCCCCCCCAGTTCCCGCATCTATGGATTAGCTCGCTGCATGCTCTGACGCCCCTGCCTGCGTTGCTCAGCCTGTTGGCCCATCACTCGCTCGGTGGCCTTGTGCTCCTGGAGCTGCAGCACTGTCCTCTTCATGGCTTAGCCTTCCAGCCAAGTCCCACTCAAGTCCCCCTCTCCTGGGGTGTTGTCCGTCTCCTTCCAAACCATCCCTGGCAGTCCCCAGACAGGCTGCCCCTAACATGCCACTGCTGCAGTGCCTTGTAGGGGAACCACCTGGGCCTGCCGTCTACACCAGCTTCCGATCCAGGGACCTTCCCCCAGCAGCTCCGGTCTTTCCTCTCCCAGCCCTTACTGCTCCGTCCCTGGACTGCGCCCCACACTCGTGTGACAGGCTCCTGCTCTCCCCCCTCGTACCAGGGAATGTGTCTGCAGCTTCCTCACTGCGGGCCCCTTCCCTGCTGCCGGCTCCCGGCTTTATAGACACCCCCTCTGATTCATCCCCAATTCAGCCTCACTGCGTCCTAGCTCCCCTGCAGGTGCAGCCTATGGCTAACTGGCCTCTCTTGCCTGTATTAACCCCTCCAGGGTGGGGTGCACACCCCATCACATCCCCCCAAATTAAAAAGAAATGGACCAGATCCCCAGCTGGTGCAAACTGGTATGGCTGTGCTGACGGCACTCACATTCCCGTCAACAGAGCAATGCCAGCACCCACCCCAAGAGGAGCTGACGCCCTCTTCATGTAAGAGCTATTCCCAATATTCTTTTAACCTGATTTTCCTCAATCTGTGACCAACTCTCCAGC
Source organism: Platysternon megacephalum (assembly GCA_003942145.1). NCBI lineage: Eukaryota > Metazoa > Chordata > Testudines > Platysternidae > Platysternon > Platysternon megacephalum. The sequence goes on from QXTE01000187.1 coordinate 1,892,603, forward strand.
TGTTCTCCCGCACGCATTCTCCCAGAGAACAGCATCCAGAAATCCTTAACTTGACATTTTCCGGCTAGACCTATTTCATAAGAAAAATGACGCCGGTCCAAAATGCTAACCCAGTTGTGCTTGCTCTTTCACCTCTCTTATTAAATCCACCTCACAGGGAAAATATCAGAGGATAGTTTTCTTTCGGTGCCTTTTTCGTTACGCCTTATGCAGGAGAAACATCTGGGTTTCATACGCAGTCCGATCAGACAGTGTTACTGGCTTGTCCCTGCCGGTTAGTGTTGCAATTATGGGTTTTAGATTAATTTTTCCCTCTCCTCCAGGTGACGTACTGCCAACATTGCCTTTTTATTAAGACACACTTTTCAGAATTTCAGATCCATGATGCTGACAGGGCACGACTCAATGATTCTTAGCTCTGCCACAGGCTTCGTGTGTGACCTTGGGCAAGTTACTTCATCTCTCCATGCTGTTAACGAGGGATAACACTTCCTTTTCCCCACCCTTTGTCTGCCTTGTCTATTCAGACTAGGGCAGAGACTGTCTCTTACTATGGAGCGATAAAGTGCCCAGCCCACTGGAGCCTCTAGATCCTACTTTAATAATAATAATAGCAGCTCAGCCAGACAGATATAGAAATCCTTTGTACCACATAATACTGAGCGTGTCTATTGCCATTGTACTGCTCCACTGGGTGCCCGAACAGTAGGACTGGCTGGAAAAAAAACGGTTCCTCACCTTCTCGTAACTGTTGTTCTTCGAGATGTGTTGCTCACGTCTATTCCAAGTAGGTGTGTGCGCGCCGCATGCACAGTCGTCGGAAGGTTTTTCCCCTAGCAGCATCCGTCGGGTCGGCTCTGGAGCTCCCTGGAGTGGCGCCTTCATGGCGGTGTATATAGGTCCCTGCCAACCCGGCACCTCCTCAGTTCGTTCGTGCCGGTTACTTCAACGGAGAGGAAGGTGGGTGGATTTTGGAATGGATATGAGCAACACATCTCAAAGAACACCAGTAACGAGAAGTGAGTAACCGTTTTTATTCTTCGAGTGCTTGCTCGTGTTGATTCCAATTAGGTGACTCCCAAGCCCTCCCCAGGAGGTGGGGTCGGAGTTATGGAAACGCTGACTGGAGCACCGCTCTGCCGAATGCTGCATCGTCTCTGGCATGCTGGGTAATGGCATAATGAGAGGTAAAAGTGTGAACCGAGGACCACGTCGCCGCCCTGCAGATCTCCTGGATCAGGATCTGGGCCAGAAATGCTGCCCAGGAGGCCTGGGCTCTTGTGGAATGCAGGGGGCAGTACTTTTGCCAGATCATAGCATGCGCGGATGCAAGACGTGATCCATGAGGAAATCCTCTGGGACGAGACCAGAAGGCCTTTCATCCAGTCCGCAACGGCCACGCACTCCAGCCACGCTGTCCAACCCGGTCGCTCTCAGTGCAGGCAAGCGCCCCTTGTCCACCTTCTTATGCCACTTGTGCGGCACCGGGGAGTGCGAACGGTGCCATACCGCCTCCACAGGTTTCGGTGCCGGGGAGCACCGGTGCCAAGGGTCTCTTTGGCCAGAGTCCTTCCACGACATCATTTCATGCGTGGAGGCCGGGGCACTCTGCACTGAGATGCTCGGTGCCAGATCCTGTCAGCCCGGAGCAGGTTGGGGACAGAGGGCTGCCTCCACCAGGATCTGTTTGAGCCTGAAGTCCCGCTCTTTTTTGGTTCTTGGTCGGAACCTTTTACAAATCCTGCACTGTTCTGTCTGGTGCTCTTCCCCCGGACACTTGAGACAAGAGTCGTGGGGGTTGCCTGTTGGCATGGGTTTGTTGCAGGTCCCGCAGGGCTTAAACCCTTGGGACTGAGGCATGCCCCGAACCCCAAAGGGAGACCAAATTGGTGTGGGGGAAAAAAAACCCATTCCTATCTAACTAACTACTAACCACTATAACTAGAAAACTTTTTACAAAGGCTAACTACAAGCCATGGGGAAGCGCTTACGAAGGCAAGCGATCGCAGTTCCAACGACCGTCACTGGTGGTAAGAAGGAACTGGGGAGACGGTGGGTCGGCAGGGACCTATATTCACTGCCATGAAGGCGCCACTCCAGGGGGCTCCACAGCCGACCCGACAGGTGCTGCTAGGGGAAAAACCTTCCGACGACTGTGCACGCAGCGCGCACACCTAATTGGAATCGACATGAGCGACACATCTCGAAGAAGAATTACTGCTTGTAACCAGTTTCTTTAATGTATTAAGCTTGGTTTGCGCGTTTGTTTTATTTGTTCAGTAATTGTCTTCGATCTGTTTGCTATCCCTTATAATCACTTAAAATCTGTCTTTTGTAGTTAATAAACTTGTTTTGTTTTCTCTAAACCAGTTTGTGGAATTCGTAACTGGGGGGTGAAAAGCTGTGCATCTCTCCCTCCACATTGAGGGAGGGGGTCAGTTTCAATGAGCTGACGCTGTACAGTTTTCTGTGCAGCGCAAGACAAGACAATTTTGGGTTTACTCTCCAGAGGGGGAGTGCACTTGCATGCTGGGCAATTCCCTAGCTGAGCCTTCCCAGGCAGAGCTGATCTCAGTGTCTGTGTCTTTCTGCAGCTGGGTGTGTCCCTACCTGTGTGTGCGCTGGAGGAGGCTTGAGGGCCTGGCTCAGCAGGGTAGTGTAAGGGAGCCCAGGCTGGTGGAACAGGCAGGCTCAGTGGTACCCCAGTACATCAGGTGGCACCCCGGAGTGGGGGATAACCCATCACACCCAGATAGATGCATGCTTTGCAGATCAGCCCATCCCGAGTGCTGGCTGTACCCAGATGAGGAGGGAATAAGCAGCCAGGTCTGGGTTAATCTGCAAGAACAAAAATCTATTCCTAGTTACATGGGCTAGCTCTTGGTTGACTAGTGACTGTGTGCAGGCGAAGTGTGTGGACATCCACAGGTCGCTCACAGGCAGGGCCTCTGGTAGGTAGAGGAGGACTCAATCACCCCCATATTTACTATTCTCTTCTGAGTGACATGCATGCTGATCCCTTGGAAAGGAGATGCACGACTGATATACTTCAGCCCGTCCTCGTGCTGAGAGCAGCAGCGATTTTCTCCAGGCTGAATGCGTATCGGGACGAAATGGTTTGTAACTCAGACATTAGGAATTCGAGCTCCCAGAAGGCGAATGCTCCATCCAGGGGCAGAACAGGGAAAGGACACAGTAGCAAGGCTGCCGTCAACACTGCATGGTGTGCATGCATGGCATCGGCCTGCTTAGCCCAGCCTGGTGTGCGAGATAAAATAGAGACGTTCAGCTTCAGGGGTCCCGTTTCATGCTTTGTTATGATCTTACGTTAGCAGTTAACCGACGCCAGGGTTTTCTGTGCTGCACATACAACACACGTGGTGCCTGCCTGGCACAGCTCGCTGTCTGGGGAGCAGGAGACCTGCGAAAGCACCTACGTGATTTTGGGTAGGTAGGGCAGCCAGGGAATGTGGAAGGGGGTCAGAGCAGGGTCAGCTGTAGGTGTTTTGCTGCCCAGGGCGGAAGACATTTTCAGCACATACCCCCACCTGAAAGATGCAAGCCAAAAAAACCCCAAACCTAACCCGGCATTCAGCACCCTCACATGTGATGATGTGGTACCCCCAAATGTTGGTGTCCTCCCTGAAGTCGGCCCCTAAAGCTGACGCTGGGTCTGGGTGACTATAAGAGGGCCTGGGAGAATGTAAGAAGTTCTAACTTATAGCCCCTTAGGCATCACTTCTGAATTTGGCCCCATGACTCCCCCAGTCTCCTCACCTCCCAGGCCTGGGGGAAAGATCCCCAACAGGCTCTCATCGCCCAGAGCCTCCTGCACTCTGTGGCGGTTGGGCCAGGTCTCCACAGCATAGATGGACAGGGGCCACCAAAGCCCTACAGTGACACCAGCTGAGAGCTCCAAAATAGAGCTGTTGGTTTGGCAGATTTCTCCTCACATACACACACACACACACACACAAACACACACATGCAATCAGGGGCTAAATGTGCCCATTATTACTCCCAAGGAAGAAAGAAGAAAGGGTCAGGATTAGACAACGTACAGACCACGTAAACAACGATCGACCAGGCAACCATCGAGCAACGGACTAACGTCGTCTCTGGAGTATCAGTCTATCCTTGTCACTGCACTACTAATTGAGCCAAAATTCTCTGAGATGCAAGACCATTTTGTCAAAGCTTTTGTCTCATCACCATTCATTAACCAGCTGCCGGTTTTCATATTTTGGAGCCCGGTGCATGAATGATTAAAGCTCACATTATTTCACGTCTCCCACTTCTCCGCTATGAGTTCGATGGCTATTGACGATAGGCCATCGAGCAGGTTCTAGAGGGAGTCATCAGTATTAGTATGGGGAAAGGATGATTTAAGACTTATCAGGGAAAGCTGGAAATGTCACTAATGAAAGGCCAAATGAAATCTCTCTAATGAGAGCCCTGAATCGTAACCAGAAACAGTGTGCATGCAGAATGACTTATCGTCCCACTCTTCTGATTACACGGCCAACAGAAATCATTTTCTTTTACTTGGGTACAATGCAGTTTAATTGCTGTCCAGATAGCTTTGTACAAAAACAGAATATAAAGAGCGCATTTGAATAAGAAGCTTTTTTTCACCTGAAAGCGTTTTAGGAAGCACAGTGGCTAATTAATGCTGGACTCTAATAGCTATGCACAAAATATAAACTGCTGATTCAGGCTTACAGATGGGTCCAGATCCTCATCTGTATAAATCAGCTTAGCTTCATTGACTTGAATCTAGCTACTCTGATGGACACCAGCTGAAGATCTGGCCCACTGACCCAAATGGAGCGGTGCTGATTTACCCCAGCGCTGGCGTAAATTGGATCTGGCAAACAATTTTTATTGGCCTGGCTCTTTACTCATGCTGGTAGGACCTTACTCTGGGATTAGCCCCAGTGACGTCAGAGGAGCTATTTGCAAGGCTATAACTATTCCGGTGAGAGTGGCAGAATCTGGCCCTCTGCGAACAGGCAGATCTGGGGCACCTGGTATAAATCTCACTGCCTCAATAGCTCCCACGCAAGAGCTGTAGCTAATGGTTTTGGTGGGGGATCTAGCAGCCATTGTTGGCAATGCCATTGCTTCTCCTATGCCCATTCTATCCACTTCCTCTCATGACCACACTGCACCCTCTCTCCAGGGACTGACAAACCCCTCCAGTCAAACATGACTGGCCCCCTGGCTGCTCCTGGGATACAGGTGGGACACGCGCTACCTACTCCTGCTCTAGCAGTGATGTAACAACTGCTGAGCCAACAGCGTGGTCCACCTTGTCCATTGGGGGAGATATGTCACGATAACGTGTACGAGCGAGTCCATCTGACCTGCTGGGTGACGCCGCGCAAGTCATTTCCCCCTTCTGTGCCTCGGTTTCCCCTCCCACCTCATGTCTGCCTTGTCTGTTCCTCAGGGTAGGGACTATCTCTTCCAACACCTAGCACCATGGGGCCCTGCTCTTGGCTGGATGGTTCGTACTGTAATAGTAATAAGTATTTTTTCAGTCAATGGCAGATCTTGGCTGTGCTTTTCCACTTTTGCTTTTCCAGATGGTAGAAACATCTGAAGATGTGCGGTTCTATTATGCCAATTTCCTTCCCCTCATTTTCATAGCAGGAGGATTGTGATGATTTACGTGTCTCTCCCTAGCCTGTGATAAATTATGGTGTGTGTTGAAAACCGGTGCACGTTTGGTATGCCTGGATGGGTCGGGTGGAACTGCTTGTACAGTGTAGCCTTGAAAGGGCCATGAAATATTCATGACATGTTGCTTTTACTACATATATAATATCTACCATTAAGTGTGGAATAGCTTTGGGTGTCGAGGAGACCTTGATTAATTAATCTGATGATAAAAACAATGAACAGCAGCAGGGGACGCATTCTCACTGTGATGGAGATCGAATGCTTCAAGCCTGGTTTAACAGTCATGTTATGTGTATGATTTCACTATCGAACCCTGCTAGCTAGAATGGGCATGGGCCTGATTTATCTCTTACTAAACACTAGTGTAAATCAGGAGTCACTCCATTTTAATTGATGAGATTACACCAGTGTAAAACCAGTTAAAGCGGGTCCTTTGGGTCGCTAGTTAAAACCTGTGTAATGTCATGGGAAAACGGTTATCCTGACTGATCATCTCATGCCTGCTGATGTAAATCAGGAGTAACTCCTTCGCAGTCATTGGAATTATATCAGCATGAAACTGGAGTAATCCAGCAGTTAATCAGGCCCTGACTTAAATTAAAGAACCCTTTTGCTTTGGATCATTTTCCACCATAGAGTCCTGCACTGTTTATTTCGCTTGTTCCATTTCTGCCGCTGATGTGACAACCTGTCCCTGTTACAAGTGGGTCACATGAGAGGCTGAGGTTAGCTTGGTGAATGAAACTCAGGGCTTGATTCTCAACATCCTCGCAGCTGGTGTGATTATTTACCCCCGTGCAATCAGCTCCCATTGCACTGTGATAACGCAGAGGTTCTCAACCGGGGGGGGGGGAATCAATCTTTCTCGGAGGAAACAGCGACCTGGCACACAGGGTCGCAAGAACCACTCAAATTTGGCCTGTCTTTCCCTAACGGAGGCACCTAATGGAGTAATCTGTTTTCACAAGGACTGAATGCCCAGCAGATCCAGCCAAGGTCAATATTCAGTCTCTCAGAATACGAGAGCCAGGGGACAGTCAATGAAATTAAATGGAAGCAAGCTGAAAAATGACCAAAGGGAGTACTTTTGACTTAATGCGCAATCGGCCTGTGTAACTCACTGCCACAAGATGTCATGGAGGCTGAGAATTTAGTAGGGTTCAGAACAACCTTAGGCATTTTTACAGAGAATGTGAACATCCACAATGTAACTTTTTATCCTAAGGGGTATAAGATTTCATGCTTTCAGGCATAAGTCAGGCCCTAATAGAAGGAATTTCCCTATGGGCCATTGGGGTGCATCATGTTACTGCTGGAGACAGGCCATCAAACTAGATGGCCCAGTGGTCTGAGCCACTTGCAAGGCATATCTCTACCCTACCTATCACTATCAAGAGGTAAACTTCAGCCTCCAATTGACCCATCATGCCAGTCTCCATCACCTACTTGTTCCGTTTTCAAACAAGCCCCTTTGTGCTCTCTCCCAACCTGCCCCTCGTGCTTGGCTGGAGCTCCTATAAACATCTGCAAAACGATCTCATTATCCACCTTCAAAATAACCCTCCTTTTCCAGGATGCCTACAAAAAGCTTGACAACAGTTAGGCTGCCGGTGTGCTGAGACCACGGCCAATCATGTCAACCACTCTTGTCTCATTGTTCTTTGTACTCCCCTGTCTATCTCTATACACCTGTGGTTTCATGTCTTATATTTAAGTTGTATACTTTTTGGGCTAGGAACTGCCTTTTTGTTCTGTGTTTGTACAGCGCCTGGCACCATGGGGTCCTGGCCAATGATTGGGACTTCTAGCACTATGATAATAGAAATACAATGATTAATTATTATTATTAACAATATGTTCCTAATTATAGGCCTTATCCTACACCACTGACATTAATGGGAGTTTTGCTATTGATTTAATGGGAGCAGAATCAGCTCCTATTTGACTGTGTTTGGGAGGGAGGAGGGATAAGAAGTAAAAATTTAGGGTATGTCTACCCTACCCCAGCATAGCTACATCACAGTAGCTATGCTGGCATAAACCATAGCGTAGACGCAGCCTACGTCAACTGAAGAGGTTTTGTGTCAGTGTAGGAACCTCCCCGAACACGGTAGCTTCGCTGATGGAAGCCATCTACCACTAACATAGCTGTGTCTGCACTGGGGTGTGGTTTTTTTCACACCGTGGACCAATGTAGCTACGTCAACCTACTTTTAAGTGTAGATCAAACCGTAGCCCATTACTGAAAAAACTGGAGAGTAACGCAGCTCTCTGGTCCTGCTACACGACTGTGTCATTAGAATGATATAGCAGCGTGTACAGACCTGTCCGGTCCTCCCTGTCGGGGTACCCGCGTCTCAGACCTGATGCCCAACATGCATCACTCCTTGCAATTCTATATTAGCTCGTCTCTTCTTTGTGCTGTAAAGAAGAGACCGTAAAATACATCAGGGCAGAAGTAATGTCAAACCTGACTGATAACCGCATTACAAAGATATATGCCATCGGTCCTTGTTCCTGTGTGAGGAGAATTAGAACAACATTAGATAACTTAAAAGAATCTTTACATGCGTCTAGGGATCTGGTACAGATAGTCCATTGTGAACAAGGCCTACAGATTGGTAGAGGTCGCCCAGGGCAGAAAGAAAATAACATTAATTTAGCCTTCAAAGAATAAAATACAGAACAATGTCATGCTTGGGTGGGAGCTTTCTGAAGAGTGTTTTCTTAATAAAACCAAAGTTTTTGGAGGTTGCTTTTCAAATGGAGCAATTACATGAATGATCCTATAGGAACAAAGAGGACTTCGTGCTTTCCCTGGGGGCTAAAGGGGTTTCGAAACAATTCCAGTGATTCCCAAATAGTTGTGGGCCATCCCTAGGTACAATAGAACAGCAAATGTCAAGCATTTGGCTTTGCAATGGCACGTTAACTTGCCGTGTCGTGTGCCGCCACTAGGGGCTAGATCCACAAAGGGGACCACGGCTCAGTATTACAACAGCTAACCTGAGGCACGCTGCCACCCCGTGGAATTCACGGCCCCGAGTTAAGCGCCCCAGCCCCCGCCTAGACAATGCAGTGGGAGAGCTAAGCGGCTATGAATGGGGTTCACAGAAGCCAGCACACTGAGCCAGAAGCCACCTAAGCCAGCCAATAGGAAATTTGGAGGAGGGGCTGGGGCTTAAGCCCCACCCATCAGAGAGAGAATGGTGCCCAAGTCCAGGTCAGAGGGAGGCACCTAGCTCCAACAAGGAGGCAGGATAGCTCAGTGGTTTGAGCATTGGCCTGCTAAACCCAGGGTTGTGAGTTCAATCCTTGAGGGGGCCACCTAGGGATCTGGGGCAAAATTGGTCCTGCTAGTGAAGGCAGGGGGCTGGACTCAATGACCCTTCGGGGTCCCTTCCAGCTCTGAGATAGGTATATCTCCATATATTATTATTATTTTATTTAACTGGGAGTCTCAGCTGTGAACCCTCTCCTGGAGCAGGTGCCTAAACCAACTCAGTCCATTTTCCCAGAAAAGCCAAGGCGGCTGTGCCATCACCACTCTTACAAAGTCATAGCCCAGTGGTTAGAGCTCTCAGGCAGGAGACAACAGCTCATTGCCTACCTCTGCCTAATTCAGAGCAAGGCGTGAATGCAGGTCTCCCACCTCTCTCAATCACGGCTAGCGGAGCTGTTCCACTGTATGAAGTACTTAAATATTCATTGGACCAGGGACCGGAGCCTGGGTCTGTCAGGAGAGCGGCTCTAACCACTGAGCTAGACAATCAGCCACGTTCTCTCTCTGACCCGATGAATGTTTACATATTTGATATAAAGTGGAACAGCTTCAATATGAGAGACTGAGAAATCTACACACCAGAGCACCCAAGAGACCCATGAGGAAGCAGAGAGTGGGGGGATTTGAACTCAGGTTTCATACGTTCTAAAGGAGTGCTCTAGCCACGGTACTATGAGAGCATTAGTGCTGTTGATTATTGCATTAGGCCCAGCAAGTGGGGAAAGGGCTAATTTGAGGCTTCTACTGAGTACCTCAACAGCGTCAGCACTTCGGTAGCTTTCCGCATGCCTGCTGTCAGAAATGTGAGCACCTAGGACTCCCCGCCAGTGGAAATGTAGGTATCTAGGGACTACAGGTTCCGACAGGGTTAGGTAGCAGCTGAGTGGGGCTTTTAAGGATCCAATTTTTGGACTTAGATGCCTAAAATGGCAGTTAGTTGCCTAAATTCCTTTGTGGATTTATCCCTAGAAGTGTTTGTATGCTGTACAGAGTACTAGACAGAATTTGTACCTTGGTAAACAAAAAAAGATAAAGCTGGAGCTCAAGGTGTGTGGAAGCCTGTTTCTTTGGGTCGATAGCTTGTAGTTGTTTTCTTTGGTAAATCTTTCTCATTTAAGAGAGCCCGTGATTCCATGTATCATAACATGTATCATCCACTCATCTTTCCAGTACCATTGATCCTCTGCTGAGGTGCACCAATGCAACCTTTATTAGCTGTGCGATGCCCCGGGTTTGTCTTCAGTGGCTGGCAGCTTGTTAAGTGAAGTTCAGGTCCCCAGCACCCTCCATAAAGTGCTGCTATTTTGGACCATCCCTGTGGAATGTGCACTATGCAGTTAGGAGCACTGCACCACTGGCCCCTGGATGGATCCTTCACCTGACATGGAGCCCTCTGCTATTAAGTTCACGGCTGTGAATGGCCCACAGAACTAGGATGTAGGCAGATTTATTTCAGTTTTCTGTCTTTTCCTGAGTGGAGCTTTGCCCCAGTTTCTGAGAGCAGTCACTGAACGGTCACTGCTTCTCTGAGCTCTGGAATGACCATTCCTGTGTTATGGAAGCATTCCTGATCAATTTGCTGTCAAGCGTCAGCCAAACCTCATTCTTCAGGGTTTCCCAAAACTCGTAATGCACACTGTGTGCTGGGCTCATTATTAACCTTAATGGCAGAAACGCAGATTGCCAAGTATTACATTCAAACTCAGCGCAGAGGGTTTGAGACGGACACTCCCGTATTCTTTCTTTCTTTCTGTAACACGCCTGTGGCTGCAAGCAATGATTGGCAGCGGAATCACATGCATTCAGCACTGGTGATGGAACCCAGGCTACAAACCCACAAGAGATGCTGCTGTAAAGGAAGGAGAGACTGTATAGATTGGAGCTGCTGCCTTCAGAGAGGAGCGGTGATACCGTCTGTTGGGGGGTCCACCCCACACAAGGAAGGGCAGGGTGTTAGGACAATTGCCAGAGAGTGGCATTGCACCTTTGCCTGTGGATTCTCTACCAGTTTAACCCAGATGCCTGCCCATCCTAACCTCACTCTTGCCTTTGGCTGCCTCTGCGCTTGCTGTTTGCTTCGCCCTCTAGGAAACTGAAAATAAATTCCCCTTTACAGACATGGCTATGTTCGTTGTCATTATTAAAGAAACCTCCCAGTGACGTAGGGCATATAAGGTGCCATCTTTCCCTTCCTAAGGAGACAGGAAATGAGGGAATGCTGTAGGATTTCCAGTCTAGCAGACATTTCAATAATATTGAGAGGAGTTTCTGGTCCTACACCTGCCCTTCAGCTCCCCTGACAATCTCTGTGGCATTTTACAGGCCTGTCTCCAGGAGCTGTGTAGGAAAACCCCATACAAATGGGAACCCACACACAAATTGCTGCCAAAACAAGGCAAGTAAATCAGAAGCCTTTCAGTGTCAGAGCTCTCAAAATAGCCATAAAACTCTCCTGACAGGAATGTGATCTTGAAGCTAACAATGTTCTTTTGCTATGGCATTAACCTTCCTTTAGCCAGCCACAAACTCCAGAGTATTAGTACCCGCAGGAAACGGCTAGTGCTCAGCAGAGACCTGCTCAGTTTTTGTGCTCATTACCTTTTGTGTTGAATGTTTACTCAATATTTATAGTACGGATGCCATGCCCACAGATCTTAACAATTGCTCCTCGCTTTTGACGTACAGTAGTATTTCTAATATTCTACCAGACATCTTTCCACACTTTTGGCTGTTTTGGAATTTCGCAGCTTGCATAACTTAACACATTCCTTTCTTCAGTTCTTCATTTTATTTACACTTATGCTTTCTCCAAAACTATTAGTGTGTGTTCATACTGGGAAGTTTGCTCCTGAGATCCCACGTTTCCTCACAACAGAGGGTGTTTGGGCCAGAGCCTGACTGCTAATTGCATTCTGAGACTTGAAACATTTATCAGGCTCTCACTAATCAGAAGGCTGAACATACCAGCTAGGTGTTGACTGTGACGCTGGGTTCTTTGCATGTCATGCATAATCACCATTAATAGATTTTTGTAGGCCCCATTAGACCTTGAACTATACTTGTGCTAACCCACGATCAAATTGCACCGATATCATGAGGGCCTAATTTGGTTTTCAGAACCTCCAAATTGCAGAGCAGTTATCAAAATCTCTGGATCTGCATGAGATGGGAAGAAATCATGAATGTCACAGCCTGGGTAAGTTTGAGGGACTGGCCTTTAACAAAATCTTATTTAGGAAGTGAGCAAATGTTGAGTTTCTCACCAAGTTCTATGGCACTTTTTAAGAATTAGGCTGGACTCAAGAATATATCTTAAGAACTGTCCTATCACCCAGTTTTAAAGTGTCTGTGGCACTTTAGCATATTGGCTATTCAGAAACTTCCAAACCCTTACTCATGTAAATACCACTGATTTTAGTAGGTCTCCTGGGAGGGGCGGGGGGAATCTAATCTATATAAGCAGCAAAGAATCCTGTGGCACCTTATAGACTAACAGACGTTTTGCAGCANCATGCTGCAAAACGTCTGTTAGTCTATAAGGTGCCACAGAATTCTTTGCTGCTTTTACAAATCCAGACTAACACGGCTTCCCCTCTGATACTTAATCTATACAAAAAATTGGTGAATGCTTTAATTTTGTTTAAGTACAGTTATCGTATAGTATTGTCACTCATTTCAGAGACTTTTTTCCTGTGTATTGCCATTCTTTATCTACTAAAGTCTATAAAGGTTAATATTTAATATATAAACTTAGCTTTCTGGTGCAGAATAGATGCTGTTTAGTTGAGTTTCAGTGGAGGATGAATGATACATTAGACAACTATTTTGCATACAAACCCTCTCAAACTCAAGTGTTCACAAGATTATCTTTCCAGTCAGAATAAGAGCGGGAGGATTCTGTTTGTTGTGCCCAAGTTTTTTCCCTCCCAGCTCATCCCCTCCTTGCTCCAGCATGCCATGAGGGCAGCTGTGCCATCCCACTTTCCAAGAACTGCAGAATGTTATAAACACAGGATTATGAATTCAGTGCAGGGTCAAGCAGGAGGTTGGCGGTGGGCGGAGACGGAATCATAAGTGATTCCATCTCACACTTAAGTTCCCTCACACTTGCAAATAACAAGAGGTGAATACAGAAAAATGCAGATGAATTGAATTGTCTTGGATTAAATGCTGAATAATGCTTCATTTACCTCAGTGTAAATAGCTCTTTATTGAAGTTCTTATTTCAGAAAGCACAGCTTCCCCGTATGCTCAACTCTCCTGGCGCAGAAATCATGGAGTAACAGATTTACAAAGATTAACCACTAGCGATTAAAATAGTGCCAAATGTGCTTTGCCTGTGGCTTCAGACATGCCACATGGCTCCCGCTGAACTGCACGGCATTTGGCAGACACTGGTAGATGGCCTAACTAGCAGATTTCTTTCATAGTCAGATTAGATTGTTCAAGTGCAATTTAGAATACTACATTGCTAGTGAAAGCATCTCTAACTTTCCACATCAAGCCAAGTGGATGGCTCAGATTTGGTAATGCTAGTGTTCAGTTGTAAATTGTCTTTCGTTAGTTAGAAGACTATATCCATTCTGTATAAATCTTGTCTTTGCCTTTGTAGATTGAGACTGATATGAAAACAATAAATCCAGAGGTTGCAGAAGAAATTACTTCTACTCCTGATGGGACAGCGAACCCGCCTCTGCAAGAGAATATAACTATACAAGCAGGTATTCCTTAAACTCTTCTTCAGATTTTTCCCATGACACAAATTCTGACCGCAGTATGTCAGACTGTAGACAATATTGCAAAATAAGCAGATTATTTTTAATTGCTTTTGAACTTTATCGCTTGTTTTTTAAGTCTTAAATTTGAGGTCTCTGGGCATGCATGTTTTGCTATAGTTGGATTTTTTGAGCTTCCTGTTTATTTAAAAGACCAGGCCCATTTTTGTATTTATAATTGAGATACTCTTACATATAACACAAAGTGCATGTGGGTGCTTTAGATACTTATTCCAGTTACATACTGCAGCCACTTTTTCACTTATTGCAGAAACAAAAATGTAGAACAATCTTTCCAAAAATTCTTGCTCCCCATGAAGGTAAAAATGACTACCCTAACTCCTTTCTATAGACATAGGACAAAAGGTGTCACTTCTTATGCTGGAAATGTATTCCAGGCAACAAGCTCTGTAAAATGTACTAAGAAAGCATCAATATCTTATGCTGGAGCATAATGATTTAAGAATCCAATGAAAGAGTCCACAAAGCATTCTGCATATTTTTACATACCAGAGGGTGATGCCTTGGTAACTTCAGTGCAAGCCCTCTGCCAGCAGGCTGCATTTGTGTTTGTGTGCTAGCAAATTGGTAATCTTTGTAATTTGCCCTTTAGTGAAGCAATGTTCTAATTACAGGCTGCAAGGGAATTCTTACTACAATTAATTAAGTTTCAATTTGCAAACTCCACAATACAGTGGAAAATGAGGCGGTAGAGAGGCTCCTAAATAGAGGAGGGGCTACAGCCTTTAAGGTACAAAACAGAAATTAAATAGACAAGACAAACAGAAGGGACAAAAGATAAATAGTGGTGAGGAGGGAATGCACATCCTTTGAACAGTCTCCTACGAAAACAGTGAAAGCCTTTCTGGAGGCATTTGAGACTAGACCTGCTGAAGTGCTAGCAAAATACTGTAGGTCAGTGGTTCTTCTGTCAATAGAATCAAGTGTTTTGAACAAAGCAAGCAATGGAGGGCTGCGGTGTTGAAAGGGAAGGTGGTGCCCATAAAAGCTTGTTCTCCCTTGGCTGGCAGAGGTTGGGCTAGATGTGAAATAGGTTACCCTTCACATATCTAATTAAGATTCTAGTGACTGACTTTACTTTTTTTCCCTCAAGGCTTTCTGTGAGTTTGGCGAGGCAAGATTGCTACAATAAGTGTGCAATTTGAGTCATGTTGCTGCATAATAGTTACAAATGTGACTAAAATTCCCATAACATTCTAAGTTATCAATTAGTAGCCTGTGTCAGTTATGTTCTCCTCTCCCCAGGCCATATCGGCTCCATCCTACTTCCCTCTAAAAGTGTAGGAAGCCTTCTGCTTGCCACAATTTGTCTTCAGCCCAGTAGTGCTGTCAGCCCTGGAACAGGAGACTTCTACCCGGAACTGCCACTGGCTTTCTGAACTCTGCCTCTCTTGGTTCTGTGTGATGTGGGAGCTGGAGCTGGGTATCAGATGGCAGTATAAGTCTAAAAGCAGGGAAAGGGTGGTCTGATGAACAGGGTGGGCATCCCAAACTGTCACAAAGCCATTTCCCTGTCACAGCACCTGTACCGGGAACTCACCATTAAGCTTCTGGACAAGAAAGTGTGCTGGGGTAAATTAGTGATTGTCTCTACACCGGTCACGGTCTGTAGGTGAATGGCTAGCTGAAGAATCAAGTGCTTTTAACCCAGCCAGTCACTGACTGGGCAATGCCCTCCTTCGAGGTCACTGTTCTACTCTGAAGTGATAATGTGCAGCACATGGTGTCCTGGACACTGTTTCAGTCTCCCAGCGGTGCATAAAGATCAACACAGATTCCAGCCGGAAAGCAGGGTGTTCTCATTGTTTAAACCTTTATGCTACAGTAGCAGGGAACACTTTCTTCTTATTTCAAGCCCTGTATGACATAGGTCAGAAAGCTTAACACCTGCTTCAGGTCCTACAGGTCTCTTAGACTGAGCAAACAAAAGGAAGCAGAAGGTCTGCATCAGCATGTTGCATGCACTATTGCCTCAAGCTCCTGAGGAAAGCTACATTAAATAGTAACTCTTTCAGAGTTAATTGTAAAGCAGGTTCTGCCTAAGCTCGCCAGTCTTCTGAGTTATGGTGTAGCCTCTATTCATAGAATATCAGGGTTGGAAGAGACCTCAGGAGGTATCTAGTCCAACCCCCTGCTCAAAGCAGGACCAATCCCCAGACAGATCCCTAAATGGCCCCCCTCAAGGATTGAACTCACAACCCTGCGGTTAGACATCCAGCCTATTAGGGAGCAGCAGTGTCACTACTCTGCATACCATTCCTTTCGGTAACCAAGTGTTCTGACGGCTGGAGATGCTGTGTTTCTGGTGAGCTCAGGCTTGGAAACACATGACCTTCCACAAAAGGACATAGCATTTAATTACATCTCCAAGCATGATGGAAGTACAATTCTTTTTTTGTTCCTAAAGTGGCAATGGTGACACCTAATGTCTCTGCCTCTGAGCAGCAGCTACCAGATAAAGAATCCTGGCATCTTCACTAAGCTTCACAGGCACAATTACAATTTCTGTGCAGAGAGCTGGTCCAGAATTCTAATCTGTTCTGGTGGTCTGAACAGAAGCCTTAACTTCACACGAGGATAGACGTTAATCTATTCTGGATAAATTCCTGCAACTGTCAGAGATGATATTAAATCCAGTTTTTATGTTGCACTCCACATTTTTTCAGGTCAGATTTGCTTTCTTTATAAAAAAGGCCTATTTTAAGCTATTTGAATGGGCATTACAGCCTCGTCAGACACTCTAAAAAGGATTCCAAGTAGGAAACATTTTGTTTCAGGTCAAAGTAGTTCTCTGGCCTATGTTATGGAGGTCAGTCGATGATCACAATGGTCCCTTCTGGCCATGGAATCTATGAACTGGTTGGGCCTTTCCTCCATTTGCCTATAATGAACCTAACTGGTCATGATGACTGGTCTCAAAGCAGCCACTACCTTCCATCTGTTTATCAGTTCATCTTTATGCATCATGTACCCAACATGATGTAACTATTATGGACAATATCTTGTGGTAGAAAAAAAAATCATTGTTTTTGAAAGCAAAGGAAGTTTTACTACTCCAGCCGGTCTCCCACACTGAAGTTCGCCAAAGTAACTTTAAACATTCAAGTTAGAATTTCCTAAAAAGTCACGTAGCCTGTGTAGATTAGTTTCTCCATGACAGCAGAGGCAAATATTCAAGTTGTCAAGGACAAAGTTCACTCAAAGATCAGTAGCAAACCAAGTGTATTTTGAAAAGATATGACATTTAAAAAGTATATGTAGAAAGCTTCTCTCCACATTAAGAGAAACAGAAGTCTTTAAATTCAAGGCTTATTTTCGTGAACGTTTGTTTTCTATGAGCAACACCACAAGCCGATTGCGGAGGAACTTTATTTCCTTAGCATATGACTTTTGGAATAAGTCTCTTAGCTTTTTGCGTAAAGCTCCCAAAGATGGAAGGTGATGGCAGTCTGGTATGTTCAGGAGGCTGCAGAAGAACTCATTCCACAATTCTGCATTAGGAATCCTAGAAGAGAAAAACAATCACTTCATTACAGCATCAGCATATCAAGACTGTTCTCAATATATTTAGTTTCAGTTGACCTGCTCAGTACACTTATTCCAGTTACAGCAAACAAGTGAGTTACCTACACTTAGAGAAACCCATTGTAAGAGGAAGAAACAAGTGTATTGTCTAGTCATTCAGTGGCAACAAGTACAACTGTTCTGTTATGGTACTTGACTATATAGTTGAATTTCTTTCTAGCCCCCCTCTCCTCCATAGAGTGTATTGCCTTCTTAAACAGGCCAATGTTTTCATCCCCCCAGGAACTTCCAACTCGGGGCATTTGTGGACTTTACTCCTTAGACGAGATAATGCAATTTAACTAAGCAACATGTTACAAAGGAGCCAGTCAAACTTGCTGACTAGTGTACTGTCATGTGTTAAGTCTATTCGTTGTAAATTTTCCTTAACTTCTTGGAATCTGGCACGTCCACTGCTGAAAAGCAGTTTGTGCCAGAAAGGCTTCCTGCATCAAGTACAATGCCTCCTCAAGCAGCATGTGTGCGTATGAACTTGCCACACTTCAGCTTGGAATCATGGGTTTTAAATCATCAGGAGGGTAACTAAGACACTTTAAAAGCTAATTCTATTTTTATCAGCTTCCCCAGAACTGGGTGCAGAAGATAAATCTCTCTAGCCATCTAAAACGAGTAGTTTTAGCTGCATTTTATAAAAAGGTTCTCCTGAGGAGCTCCCCTTAAGATGCAGTGAGACCAACCTTCTGAAGACTCCCTTAGTTTTCCAGATCCCTTCTTCATTTCTCACCCTCATGTAGGTGCCAAAGAGCATGCAGTATATTGTTCCAGCAATTCCAAAGTAATCAGTCTAAAAAGAGAGAGATGTGTCTATTGTGAAGAAGTCCAGATTAATGATTTAGCATTATTACTTAAAAGGTGATCTGAAAACTCATGCTGCTCAAGTATTTTGTGGAACATATTTTCTTGATACCTTATGATTTCAGCTGGACAAGTCACGTGAGCAGAAGTTGCAGGATCAGGCCTTTATATAACAATAGTTGTGATCTTAGTTATCAGTGGAAGTTACGGCAGATAGAAATGCAAACCTGTTTTGCTGCGTCCGTGCAGAATCCTGCCTATCAAGTTTAAGTGCTGGACTCATATCAGATGGCCAGAATTTAATCACCAAGGCCTGGATCCACAAAGAAACTTAGGCATCGCAACATTGAGCATCATGGCACCTAACGTTTAGGCAACTAGAGAGGGGGGGAAAAAACCCTCAAACAAACACAAAATCCCACATAAACATTACAATCCACGAAGCCTGAGTTTAGCATCTAGGCTCCCTATACAAGGCATCCCGACGCCTACAATGGGTGGGAAGTGCGCATGTTCTTAGAGCTGAGTGAGTTTAGGCACCAACAGGGTTTGGCAGGGGTTTTGTGGATTGCAGGGAGCCTAAAATTGGGACTTAGACTCCTAAATCTGTGATTTAGGAGCCTAAGTACCTTTGTGGATTGGGGCCCAAATGCTCAGATTATTACATCTATGTAATCTCATACCTGGTAGTTCCATGGTTTCCGTGTCAGCATTTCGATACACTGAAATCCAGATGTCTCACACTTTCCTATAAACGCAGTTCCTTCAGGAAAGAGTTTCAGGTCTATACTTTGACCCAAGTCAATGACTGTCAGACCATGAGAGAGACTGTCTATGTCACAGGTGTCATTATCCAAAAGCCTGCAGTAAATGAGTAAATGATTGCCACATAATTATTAAAACCACAATACAAAAGGATAGTAGTTTTGGTGCTAAAGGGAAATACTTGCCTTTCTCCAAGTATGAAGTTATCAGGTTTAATGTCACCATGAATGATACCACAGTTATGGAGCTCTTCCACCATGTATAGAATTTTTACAGCAAAATAGATTACTAGTGCTTGAGGCATCACTTTTTCAGGAAGCTTTTTGTAAATATTTATGGTATTCTGTAAACAAAGATATGGGGAAAGGAAAAGAGACAGAATGTCAAACACACCGGAAGATAGCTTTACATAATATACATTGTAGCTCCATATTTGCAAAACAGAGTAGTGGAAAATAAACCTACAACACGTGTTTTTGTAAAGCAAAGAGGAACAATGGATTACTATGCATTGTAATGTATTTTAATTCCTAAAAGGTTACAAATATACCTCTTCAGACCACAAGTCTTAGTGCACCTACCAGTAAAGTTCCATAGTTGTATAGC
The DNA here is from genome assembly GCA_003942145.1 of Platysternon megacephalum. Classification (NCBI taxonomy): domain Eukaryota; kingdom Metazoa; phylum Chordata; order Testudines; family Platysternidae; genus Platysternon; species Platysternon megacephalum. Next base: position 1,912,118 of record QXTE01000187.1, read on the forward strand.
TCACCAACTAATATACTTCCATTTTGGAAGAAGTGAGCAGAATAAAACTGGATGTAGAGATGTCGCACACTTGGTTTAAGCCTCTCCATCAGCTGAGATGCTATATAGAACTCCCAAGGGCTTGCAGGCTTCTGCACCTGTAACCAAACACTCCATATTAAATGGTGATATAATCCAATAGGTTTATCTAGTAAATTGAAGGAAGATGGGAAAATCTTCCCATATAATTACAGTGACCTGAGTGCTTGTGCATTTTTCTTTTCACACTAGATTGAGATCCCATTGTGGGGTAGGAAGTCTGGGTTGGGGAAAGAGGCCCGTTATGCCTTTGAGAAGCCTCTTCGTAGTTGGGCGGGGAAAAAACTGAATACCCTTGCTGTTAAGTGTACTTAGGATATACCCAGTCATGGGGAATCCCCTCAGACAGGGTCCCAAAGAAAAGAACAACATCTAAAATAAAGGGTTGGGGTTTTTTTTAGAAGTAATTTCTTTATCCCTTTCTTTCTTTTTGTTAAAGCGAAGCTCCAAAAGGTAGCTAAAAACTAACAATTTAAAGAAGTTAACAATCCACTAATGGACAGCTAAAGCTCCATCTCTAGCCAGGGGCGGTTGGGAAGGAACCGAGGAGGGTTCATGTGCACAGCACTGGACAGCCTCGTGGCAGAGCAGGAGGGGTTGCAGCACATGCGTGGGGCGAAGAGACACTGCTACTGAAGTTCTCTGATTAGCAGTGCAGGGACGCAGACACACATACAGTGAAGCACCCATAGGGATGCTACTCAAAGAAGAATGTTTGTTTAGGCTAATTCACTACTTCCCCCTTGCCGAGATTTAATATTATGGGTCTCTCTCATTTAATGCCCTGCGATGGCAGGGCCTTGGTGCACCTTGGTCCTTCCATTCTCTGCCTGGTGGTGTTGGTGGCCTGTGATATACAGCATGTCAGACTAGGTGATCTGGAACTTTCCAGCCTTGAACTCTATGACTGATCTTGAAAAAGTGCTCCAACCATTCAGCTCACAGCAATATGATTGCCCATGTGGTTAGAAGCTTATTTCTATATAGATCGTCTTTTATTTAAAATAAGACTAAAATTGGCATTTAAGCCTACTGCAGGCAGTACACATCTTGCTTAAAGTGACAATTTATGACAACAGCCATAGAGGAGGCTAGTACAACACTGGAAACCCAATTTCCACTTCGCATTAAGTACTAGAACCAAGGAATCTATGTACTGAAACCACTATCAGGTAAAAAAAAAAAATCATAAAAACTTGGTTTTCTCATTCTTTGAAGTAGAGGGTGCAGAGAAGAGCTAAACAAAACAAAACAAAAGTATTCAAGGGCTGGAAAAAATGCCTTACAGTGAATTATGGGAACTCAATTGTTTTCGTTTATCAGAAAGATTGAGAGCTGACTTGATTAGCACCTAAGTATATTCACAGGGAAAAAATACCAGGTATTGGAGGGTTCTTTAACTTCGTGGTGAAAGGCATAACAAGAACCAATGGCTGGAAACTGAAGCCAGACAAAGTCCATTTAGAGCAGTTGTTCTCAACCTTTGCAGACTACTGTACCCCTTTCATGAGTCTGATTTGCCTTGTGTACCCCCCAAGTTTCACCTCACTTAAAAACTACTTGCTTAAAAACACAAAAGTGTCACAGCACACTATTACTGGACAATTGCTTACTTTCCATTTTTATCGTATAATTATAAAATAAACCAATTGGAATATAAATATTGTATTTACATGTCAGTGTATAGTATATAGAGCAGTATAAACAAGTCGTTTATATGAAATTTCAGTTTGTACTGACTTCGCTAGTGCTTTTTATGGAGCCTGTTGTAAAACTAGGCAAATATCTAGATGAATTGATGTACCCCCTGGAAGACCTCTGCGTACCCTGAGGGGTACGTGTACCCCTGGTTGAGAACCACTGCCTTAGAGGTTAGGCACTTTAAGGAATCCACTTAGTTACACATCTCAGACTATTGGTTGAATTACTAAGGGACCTCAGCGAAGCCAGCTCTAAAAGTTATATGACAAGCTATTCAGAACCAAAGCCACTTACCTTTAATATTACTTTCTGGTTATTTTTAGGGTTATTTGTATCCAGGACAGAAGCCTGATAGACATGAGCAAAAGCACCTTCTCCAAGTAAGCAATCCACATGGAATGATTTAGGACCTTTGGCAGTTTAGGAAGGAGATGAAAGATACAATAGATTAATGAGTTCTATTTACAAAGCTTCCTCTTCAGCAAAGCTTTCTAGACAGAATGAACTGGCCAAGCACATGACAGCAGCACTGTACGTTATTGCTTTGGCGTGTTATAAACACCTTTACTGTCGTTCTCGGTGCACCCTCATGCTGTGTAACAAACAGGTATTAAATAAGTTTAAAACCTCAGAAGCTCCATGGCACCCTCATATTGCAATCACTATAATGCTTTCTAGTGGGTGTGTGGCAATTTTCTCCAAAAAAGGCCATCATTTTGGAGTTTAGTTTACCCGCCCTACACACATCCACATCCACTTGCAAGCTTGTTTTATGTATGTTTAGAGGCGGTATGATGTGGAGCTGTCAAGCGGTGCTGTAAACGAGGTGAAACAATGGTATCCAAAATGAGTTTCATTGTTTGCAGTTCCAGAAATACTGCAATGTGACTATGACTAGTTTTTACTGCTTAATTTCAACACCTTAAGGTGGTGTTTTATTGGTCAAAGCTACCAAATGACAATGTATTAAGAGATTTTTTTTACTGTTTTTGCATGGACAAGTATTCCACCCCCCCCTCCCCCCGAAATGATGCACCTGTTTAGCATGTGGCAAAAAATGGCAAATAGCAGCATTTTGCAATATACCAACATGAAATATTTTCACGTGGCATATTCTTAATTGTTGAAGTATCTCACTAGTGATGATAAGTTATCCATATTTTCAGCTGAAGTTTGCTAACAAGATCAGTCTGGCACTGATGGTTGTGCACCAGTAGCAGCAAATTGTACTGCATAGTCCAAAATATGTACCGTATATCGTTAGTATATATGAAGTTATGAGATTTTGCTGTATGGTTGTTACTGAAATATGTTGCAAGTTTGAGAGTCTCCACTGCTAGTTCTCCAGTGACAACAAAGGAGATGATCCACTCCCAGGAGGGTGTTAAATGACCATTAATCAGCAGGGGAATTGTGATCAAGGGATTTACAAGGCTGTAAGAGGACTGGGCAAGCATCACACAAAGGGGGATGGCTCAACTCTGTGACTCAGCAAAGCCCACCAGGACTGGTCTGGGCTGGTGTTGTCCAGGCACATGGGCTGAGGATATAAAATAGGGGACAGTGGCATCATGCTTTTGCCGTTCTCCTTCCCCACTTACACTGGAAGCAACAAGAACGCTGGGAAGATGAAGACTTGAGCCTGCTCCCAGGCTCAAAGGGGAAGCTTGTGTACTAAGAACTATAACCTACCCACAGCATTGAGTGAGTTGAGAATAATTGCTTGATCCAAATATTGCCTAGTCTAATAAGGTTTCAGATTTAGACTGTGCACTTACTTTTTATTTTCTTTGGTAATTATCTCTGACCTTTTGTGCCTATCACTTATAATCTATCTTTCTGTAGTTAATAAATCTGTTTTATATTTTACCTAAAATAGTGTGTTTTGCTTGAAGTGCTTGAGAAATCTCAGCTCAGTTTACAAAGGCTGGTGCGTGTCCTCTCCCCATGGAGGGAGGGGCGGACTGGGTAATAAACGTACACTGGTCAGGCTTCTGACCAGGGAAAGACGGTACAGTTCTGGGGTACAAGGCTGGAGGTTTGGGAGATTTGCTGCTGCCTTTCTCTGTGTGATTCGTGAATGGCTCAGGGAGCATTCATGCAATCTAGCTGGGTATGGAGCTCCCCCTGCTGTTGTATTGAGTGATAACAGTGCCGGGAAGGGTTTGATGCTTGTCACTAGCAAAAAAAACGGTTACGTACCTTTCTGTAACTGTTGTTCTTCGAGATGTGTTGCTCATATCTATTCCAGTTGGGTGTGTGTGCGCGCCGCGTGCACGGATGTCGGAAACTTTTACCCTAGCAGCTACCCGTCGGGCCGGCTGGGGAGCCCCCTGGAGTGGCGCTGAAATGGCGATCTATATAAGCCCCTGCCGGCCCGACCCCCCTTCAGTTCCTTCTTGCCGGCTACTCCGACAGAGGGGAAAGGGGGGGGGGGGGGGGGAAATGGAATAGATATGAGCAACACATCTTGAATAACAACAGTTACAGAAAGGTAAGTAACCGTTTTTTCTTCTTCGAGTGATTGCTCATATCAATTCCAGTTAGGTGACTCCCAAGCCTTACCTCGGAGGTGGGGTAGGAGTCAAGGAACCGCAGATTGAAGGATCGCTCTGCCAAAGGCTGCATCATCCCGAGAGTGCTGGACGATGGCATAGTGGGACATGAAGGTATGAACCGAGGCCCACGTGGCAGCCCTGCAGATTTCCTGGAGGGGAATGTGTGCCAGAAAGGCAGCTGACGACGCCTGAGCTCTCGTGGAGTGAGCCGTAACAGCAGGCGGGGGGACGTTTGCCAGGTTATAGCAAGCATGAATACACCCGGTGATCCACGAAGATATTAGTTGGGAGGAAACCAGGGCGCCTTTCATCCACTCCGCAATGACGACAAACAACTGGGTTGTTTTACGAAAGGGCTTTGTCCGGTCTATATAGAAGGCGAGTGCCCTTCTAACATCGAGAGAATGGAGACGCTGTTCACGGAGGTCAGCATGCGGTCTCGGGTAGAAAACCGGTAAGAAGATATCCTGGCTCACGTGGAAGCGGGAGACCACTTTTGGTAGGAAGGCCGGGTGAGGTCTTAGTTGGACTTTATCTTTATGAAAGATGGTATAGGGCGGCTCACAGGTGAGAGCGCGTAGTTCGGAGACCCGTCGTGCGGAAGTGATGGCCACTAGGAAGGCGACCTTCCAGGAGAGATAGAGAAGAGAGCAGGTGGCCAGCAGCTCGAAAGGAGGGCCCATAAGGCAGGAGAGGACCAAGTTAAGGTCCCACGCAGGCACGGGTGGCTTCGTTGGAGGGTGGACCTTCTCCAGGCCTTTGAGGAAACGCCGCACGACCAGGTGTGCAAACACCGAGCGCCCCACCGCGCCGCGCCTGGGTGGAACGCAGAAATGACTGCAAGGTGGACCTTAAGGGATCCAAAGGCTAGGTGCTGGTCCTTTAAGGATATCTGGGCGTATGGACCATTCGTGAGTCAGAAAACGCCTGCTCAAAGTATCCGCCAGGACGTTCTGGACACCCGGCAGGTACGAGGCCTGAAGGTTGATGGAGTGGGCTAAGCAGAAGTCCCACAGAAGGAGGGCTTCTTGTCAGAGCAGCGATGACCGGGCTCCGCCTTGCTTGTTCAGGTAGAACATGGCCGTGGTGTTGTCCGTTAGGACTACTACGCAGTGGCCCTGCAAGTGGGGAAGAAAGGCTTGGCACACAAGGTGGATCGCCCTGAGCTCTCTGATGTTGATGTGCAGCGACAGCTCGCTCTCGTGCCATAAGCCCTGCGTTGTCAGGCTGCCGAGGTGGGCTCCCCATCCCAGGGCAGACGCGTCTGTAACCAGAGTCAGAGTGGGTTGGGGGGGATGGAACGGGACCCCGGCACCCACCATCTGAGGGTCCAGCCACCACTGCAGGGAGTCGAGTGTGCACTTTGGGACTGTGAGGACCATGTCTAGGCTGTTGCGTCCTGGTCGATAGGCAGACGCCAACCACGCCTGAAGTGGCCTGAGCCTTAGCCTGGCGTGTTGCACTACGTATGTACAGGACGCCATGTGACCCAGCAGTCTGAGACAGTGCCTTGCTGTGGTGGTCGGAAACTTGCAGAGGCTGGTAATTATGCCTGCTATAGCCAGGCGCCGTGCTTCTGGAAGGAAAGTTCTCGCTTGGTTTGCGTCCAGGACCGCTACTATAAACTCTATTGTTTGAGTAGGGGCGAGGACGGACTTGCTGAGGTTTACCATGATGCCCAAGGGAGTGAACGTGTCCATGAGTAGGCGTACCTGCGACTGCACGTGATGGTGAGACTGGCCCCGTATAAGACAGTCGTCTAGGTACGGGAAGATGTGTACGTGGTGTCGGCGAAGAAAAGCAGCCACGACTGCCATGCACTTGGTAAAGACGTGGGGGGCTGTGCACAAGCCAAACGGGAGGGCAGCGAACTGATAGTGCGTCTTGCCCACCACGAAACGGAGAAAACGTCTGTGAGGCGGGATAATCGAAATGTGAAAGTACGTGTCTTTCATATCGAGGGCGGCATACCAGTCTCCCGGGTCCAGTGAAGGGATGATAGTGGCTAAGGAGACCGTACGGAACTTCAGGTTGACGATGTACTTGTTGAGCTCCCTGAGGTCCAGAATAGGTCTTAGGCCTCCCTTTGCCTTGGGCACAAGGAAGTAGCGGGAGTAGAAACCCTTGCCTCTGAACTCCTGAGGAACTTCCTCCACTGCCCCTAGGGTGAGGAGGGATTGAACCTCCTGGATGAGGAGTTGCTCGTGAGAAGGTTCCCTGAAGAGGGACGGGGAGGGGGGTTGGAATGGACCTGGATAGAATATCCCGTCTGCACCGTGCGGAGGACCCAACGGTCCGAGGTAATATGGGACCAGGCATGGTAGAAACGGGATAGAGGATTTAGAAAGGGATAACTGTCCTGGGTAAGAACTGGTAGTCCGTCCTCTGGCGCACCTTCAATATGGGCGCTTAGGGCCCGGGACTGTCCTTGGCCTTGTCCAGAGGGAGGACGAGACAGTCTACATTGAGAGTATCTACCTCTGCAACGAGAAGGGTCCTGCCTCGGTCTCGGAGGGAAAGGACGTTGCTGGGTGGTCTGTGGCCTAAAGGGCTTCCTCTGGGTAACTGGGGTATGCATACAGGTCTGTCTCATCTTACACTGGGGTTACGTTCCACGGTCAGCGCCTAAAGCGAAAACCGCGGATAGTCAAAATTACATTGAGTGTAATGGCGGGCAGAATCGCCCGCACTACAGAAACAGTATTTAAATTGTTATTTTTCTATTTTTTTTGTTTTTTTCTTGTTTTTGCCGACCGCGTAAAGCTGAAATCGCACATATTAAATGCGCCTAAGATGTGACAGACCTGTACCTAAGGACTTAATGGTGTTTCTTGTGCCCTTTAAGGTATGCAGGCGGGAGTCAGTTTGATCCGCAAACAAGCCCTGGCCATCGAAAGGGAGGTCCTGGATGGTATGCTGAACCGCGGGCGGGAGGCCGGAGGACTGAAGCCAGGCATTCCGCCGCATAGCGATTCCCGACGCCAGGGTGCGCGCAGCCGCGTCCGCAGCATCGAGGGAACCCTGGAGGGAAGTCCTAGCAACCAGCTTACCCTCCTCAGCAATGGCCCTCAGTTCTGTACGAGCCTCTGCTGGGAGAAGGTCTTGGAACTTAAGGACCGCAGACCAAGAATTAAAATTGTACCTACTGAGGATGGCCAGCTGGTTAGCGATCCGCAGCGAGAGACCTCCAGTAGAATAAACCTTTCTCCCAAAAAGGTCCAGCCGTTTTGCATCTTTTGATTTGGGAGCAGGCCCTTGCTGGCCCTGTCTCTCCCTGGCATTTACCGCATCTACCACCAGCGAACATGGGGCAGGGTGGGTAAAAAGGTATTCATAACCCCTGGTGGGGACAAAGTACTTTCGTTCCACCCCCTTAGCTGTGGGGGGAATGGAGGCTGGGGTTTGCCAGAGGGTCTTTGCATTGTTCTGTATGGTTTTGTTCATGGGAAGGGCCACCCTGGAGGGCCCTTCTGGGCCAAGAATGTCCACCATGGGATCCTCATCCTCCACAACCTCCTCAATTTGGAGGTTCATATTGAGGGCCACGCGCCTCAACAATTCTGGGAGGACCCTAAAGTCCATAGGGCAGTGGTCCCCAACGTGGTGCCCGTGGGTGCCATGGCGCCCGCCGGGGCATTTATGTGCGCCCGCCTAGTGCCTAGCAGGGGAGAGAAGCTGTGGCCTCGCGCCTGCCGGGGACAGAGAACTCCGGGGCTGCGGGCGCCGGTGTTCTCTGTCCTCGCGGCTTCTCTCCGGCTTCTCTCTTCTCTCTCAATTCATATATTATGTAATATTAAATATGATGTTTTTCATATTATTTAATGTACAAATACAAAATAAGCCTTAAAAAATTGTTGGCGCCCGCCACACTCTTCTGAAAACATGAATGTGCTACTGGCCACAAAAAGGTTGGGGACCACTGCCATAGGGGGTGGTCCAGACGTGGACGTGCCAGCCACAGCCTCATCAGGGGAGGACGAGGATGACTCCACTGGGAGGACAGGTGCGGATGTAACATCCTGATCGGACAAGGGTGGCTCCTCCTGGGGAGCTGGAGTAGCCTCTATCGCAGGCGCTGGCTCCACAGTTTGGTCTGTGTCAGGAGGACGACGGCTAAGGGTTGCCTCAGGAGGCCTGGCGCTCGAGCGAGATGGTGGCCGGGCAACTGGGGGAGCGCCCTGGGCTTGATGGTATGCCCAGGGTGTCCAAAATTGCCACTGGGGTTGCCAGTGGGCTGGTGGAACTTGTCCGAGGCTCCCTGGGCCAGAATGACGGATGTCCGAGACCCCTGAGGCTCTCTCCGACCTGCCAGAAGGGGATCGGGACCGCGACGGCCAAGGAGGGGCGGTGCGGGAGTGGATCAAAGCAGGCACCGAGTCTCTTGGCAGGCGCCGGTCACGCGGTGATTGGCGCCGTGAGGCTGATCGTGACCGCGAGCGGTGCCGCGAGGTTGAGCGGCGCCGAGCTGGCGAACGGTGCCGCGACGTTGAGTGGTGCTGCGACGTTGAGCAGTGCCACGATGTTGAGCGATGCCGCGCTGGTGAGCGGTATCGAGCTGGAGAGCGGTGCCGCCATGGCGATCGCTGACCCGGGGATCGGGAACCTCGTCGGTCCGAGCGGTGCCGCGAGGTCACAGATTGAGACCCGGACCTCGAGCGGGACCATGTATGCGCAGTCGAAAACTACCTCGAGCGTGAGCGGCTCCAAGGTTCGACACCGCGGGACCAGCGCCGCAAGTCATACCGGTGCCGTGAGTCAGACCGAGACCTGGGACGGTGCCGGGACTCCGAGCGGGACTGAGATGCTGGTCTGGGGGCTGACCGCCCGAACATCGCTGGTTTGCCCTTGGATGGCACCGGGACCCAAGTTGCGGCTGGTGCTGGAGGCACCGGAGCCATCATCTCTATGAGACCTCTCGCCGCCTCGAAGGTGTCCGGCGTGGAAGGTAGAATGATCTCTTCTACTTGCACCGTCCCGTGTGGAGGGGTGGTCTGAAGAGATCGAGGCATGGTGACTTATAATAATAATAATCAGAGGTATGTCCAGGGTCTTGCACCGTTGGGCCCGTGGTAACTGCCTCGATCCTATGAAGGGGTCCTACCACAGCTTGCTTCTTGGCAGCAACCGGGGAATGGGAGCAGTGCTGAGGTGGGCGTTTTCGGGGCCTGGGAGATCGCCAGTCCCGAGATGAGCGCAGGATCTTCTGCGGTGCCGGAGCCGGTACCGCCGGAGGGGTGCTCCGCACCGAGGCGCTCGGGCCTGCGTCTTGAGAGGGCCGCAGGGCCGACTCCATGAGGAGTTGCCTAAGACGGAACTCCCTCTCTTTACGCGTTCGAGCTTTGAACGCTTTACAAATTCTGCACTTGTCTGCTTGATGGCCCTTCCCCAGACACCTGAGACAGGAATCGTGGGGGTCGCCCGTAGGCATGGGCCTGCTGCAAGACTTGCAAGGTTTGAAGGCCTGAGACCGCATGCCCCAGGGCCCCGCAGGGCAGTCGTTGACAAGACCGCCCTCTAACAGCTAAACTACACTTAATACTATAGAAAAACAATTAACACTTACTAACTACTAACCCGCTAGGGATAAGTGGAACACTTGACGAGACAAGAGACCACTGTTCCAACAACCGTCACAGGCGGTAAGAAGGAACTGAAGGGGGGGTCGGGCCAGCAGGGGCTTATATAGATCACCATTTCGGCGCCACTCCAGGGGGCTCCCCAGCCGGCCCGACGGGTAGCTGCTAGGGTAAAAGTTTCCAACATCCGTGCATGCGGCACGCACCCCCCCCAAACTGGAATAGATATGAGCAATCACTCGAAGAAGAAGCATTGTGTGAGACAGCCCAGGCTGGAGAGTTAAGGGAGCACAGGGGTCCCACAGTCCCAGGTTATACCCCGGGGATCCTATCACACTTGTGCACAATGAAAAATGGTGGTGGTAATTCTAACAATATACTTTGGGAATTTTACTTCATATGCTGTAACTTCCAAGTAGAAGACATGGAGGATACAAGCCCCTTGAAGCTTACATCAAAGAGAAAAGACTCTCCACAAATATTGAAAAAAATCTACACTACATCATTTACATTGTCGCAGCTAAATCAGGGTAGTCTTCCAGTGAAGACACTCTAAGCTGATGGGGGAGACCTCTCCTGTCGACGTAATAACTCTTGCCTCCACGAGAGGCGCTAGCTATCTTGGCAGGAAAAGCTCTCCTGCTGACACAGCGCTGTCTACACCGGCGCTTAGGTCGGTCTAACTTACATTCACACCCCTGAACGACACAAGTTATACCGAAGAATTTCATAGTGTAGACATAGCCTTAGTCACCCAATGGGACCCATCCCTTTGTCCCTTTTCCATGCTGATGGAACAAGGAGAAGAACAAAGCTGAATTAGGCCCTCCGCTGGAAGCTCAAGCTGAAAGAATCCATGAGCTAAGAGCATGCAACAGAGAAACCACAGTGTAGATCAGAGGTGCCAGGGCTTCCATACAAACGATGGCTGGAGACAAATGTCATACATTAGATCAGTGGCAGATTAGCCACTGGGCCGATGGGGGCTCATGCCCTTTCCAACTGGGGGGCCCCGGAAAAAATCCGCTACTGCCATCTGAAGACCACCCCCCCGGGCCCTGACCCCATTGGAAGCTACTGGGCGGAGGACTCTCCAGCGACCCCCACCCATCCCGGGAAGAAGCCGTGGAGCGGCAGGGAAAGCCCCAGTGCCCAGACATGGCCCTGGGACTGGAGGAGCTCTCACTCCCCACTGTGGCCCGGGGCCATGGCACAGGGACAGAGTTTCTTCAGTCTTGTGGCCACAGTGGGGGCAGAAAGGAGCAAAAGGGGTTGTGGGGCTGTGGGGGGGGACGGACCCCGGGTGGAACAGGGGTGGGGCCCCGGGGAAGGGGCAGAAAGGGGTGGAGCTGTGGGCAGGGCCACAGGCAGAAGGGGCGGAGCTGCAGGCAGAAGCGCTGGGGAGGGGCAGGGACCCAAGAAACCTTAATCTGCCTCTGCATTGAAGAATTGGCTGTTGAGTACTTGAGGCAGGTCCTAACAGGATTTCAGAAAGCTAATTCCACAATCGAAGTCTTTAACAGATATGACAACAGGGAGTGATGGACAAGCTGCAATTTCTGCAGCAAGGAAGTTGGCAGCAGTGCTGTCTGATCAAACTGAGAAAGAAAAGGAGACCCACAGAGACTTGAATTGCTTGCACCGCAATCTACCCATCAACAAGGACAAGTTACTGGCCAAACTTCCACCATGCAAGGATGGTTTTGAACAGCATGTCAAAAGAGCATCTTGGAAAACAAAGATTTGGATGTCTTCGCACATAGGTAAACCTGATATTGGATCACCATTGCAACACAGATGGAAAAGTGTGGATGACAAACTACTTCCTGTATTCTTCCAGGCCCAAAGTCATCTGAGCTTCTAAAAGACCTTATTTGTTCCTGTACCAGTAGGGGCCACTGCACAATCAACTGCATCTGTAGTCAGAACAATCCTCCCTGCACAGAAATGTGTACATGCTAAGGCAATGAACACTGTGGGAAATCAAGCATTCTTGACAGAGATCATAACAATGAACAAGATGATAATGAAGTTGACTAGAAACGTCACCAGTGCTATTACATTTCAATGATACTTGTACAAATTTATCATTAGATTTGTTTTTACCATTTAGATTGTTATTGTGATGCTTTGAGGCCACAAAGAAATCCAATTTTAAATCTTGAAATAATACATAGTCAGTAAACTAACAGAAACAAATGCAAACATTTCAAAGTGGTCATTTTAACATATTGGTGTCATTGTTTATCCCTGCTTCTATGGTAACAGCACCATTTGACAGCTCCACATCAGACCTCATCTTAAAGTAGACATGATAAGCTTTCAAATGACGAGCGGGTGTGTAGAGAGAGTATATTACGTTGACCAAACTGGTGGTGTCTGCTGCTTGCCTACAACTGCATGTGAGTAGTCAGAGTCTAAAGTGTATCCCATTAGTGGGAACACTTAACATTTAAGTCATGCAGCTATGATGTAATTACTATAACATACAACATCTATGTTGAAATAGGACCATTGTTGTTCCATACAAGCCTCAGAATTCCATGTCAAGTACTTTATTGGTTCCCTCTCAGAGACAGAGAGGCAGATAATATCCAAATACAGGAATTTTTAAATGGGTCCACTGTTGAACCCTAAGTTCTTTAATCTTTAAACAATCTGGGAGCCATTTTTTGAAGATTTTCTGAATAAATGTAAAAGAATTTAAGAATTTATTTTTTTACTGCCCAGTGTATCTAAAGCAATTTGCAGACAGAGTGCAATCAATATGTCAAAATGGCGGTTCTTACCCAGTGTAAGTTCAGTCTTCAGTTTGATAGTGGGAAGACTGGATTTCCATTCAAATGTATTGGAGTAGGTACTCAGCGGTTTAGGTAGCCTTGATAGAAGTGTGCGAATTAAGCCCTCGTCCCAAGGGTTTTCAACAATGACTTCATGGAAGGGAGAGAGAATTTGTAGGCTGTATGTAAAATGTGAGTAAATAGAGGAACACAAGTCTACAATCTACTGATAAGCCGAATGACAGATTATCCCTACCATGAACCCTTATGTATGTCTTGGCTTTGATGATCCAAGATTTGGCTGAGTGGGTGAAACAGTTTAATAAAAGGAATATAAAAGCTATTGTTACCTGAAAACACAGGCATTAATAAAGCCAAACCTTTGGACCTGATCTGACAGAGGAGCAGAGAGAATGCTCAGGTTCCAATAAATTCAGTGGAGCTGAGGGCACTCAGCACCTCACAAGATGCAGGAAATATGCAGCTTTATCCCTCCACATGCTGTTAGATCACTACTCATAAGCAACACTTTTTAGAGAAATTGCAAGACATTTCATAGATTCATAGTCGCTTGCTTCAGACCAACTGCACATTGGAAGGAAACACTAAGTATATACAGCTACCGAGCTTTAACAGAGAAATGATACTGTTGACCCTTAGTACCTGGAGTTTTAACATTCTGGTATGTCCTGTCCTCTGTACACACGAGAATCTGTGGAGTACTGACTGACTCTTTACATGCAGTTAGCACCGTTTCCTCATGTGAATATCCCCTGGCTGCTTGCAAAGTCTCCAACACAGCCTTCTCAGTAGCTAGTTGCTGGTTTAACACTAGAGAAGCAGCTGCAGAGTGTGCATTTCCTGGCAGAGATCCTTGTTCTGGGCTCTGCTCCAAAACTGGGCTACATATTTAAACACAAAAAAAATTAAGTTACTTGCCAATAATGAACTGGCCCTCCCGATGTCCCAAAAAAGATAAAAATATTGAAAGCAATAAACTTATGTTTGCATTCGTTTGCCCCAATGTCAATAATGGCATGTATCTGTATTCCTTTAAATGAATGTCACTGCATTTTTGTATGTTCTTGAAAAAATTGTGTGAAACAAATCCTCACGCTTCAGGGCTTGAGTCAACTACTTTAATGCCTAGGGTTGAGGAAAACGTTCCCAATGGGCAGGGCCCCCAGGTACTCTGATTCCCCAGCCACAGATTCCATCCCTTGCTGCAGAGTTGTGGTCCAGAATATCTACTTCCATTTAAAACAAACAAGCATCACTTATCCAGATGCAAGGACAACCCCAGACAGTGAAGGACAGCATATTCATACTGAAAGAGAAAAAAGCAAGAGCTTTTGCAAGATGCTCCTCTGCCATCCACAGGATTCCCCATGTAGCTATTTGGGATACTAGTGTTGTGTGGAAGCCCTAATTAACTGCCCAAAAGGGCTTTAATATACAGTTGAAATTTTGCCTAGTGCTGCCTCATGTGCTGAATCTGTTATCATTCAAGAAGTCTTCATATAGGCATTTGAAATCTCAAACATCTGAACAAGTCACACTGTACCTTAGCTTCCTGGTTTTGGACACCTCCATGTACTGCTCCTCAGAAGAATCCAGAACCATCTTACCATCATTGTTGTGGACTGCATTTTCTGAATAAAAGTGCATGACAAGTTTGTCCCACTGCTAAAGAGCAGTTTGTGAACTATAAGTGATTACAATAAAATCCAGTATAACTCAGCACAAAGATTTGCTATGGATTGTGTGATTAGCTAGCAAGAAGTTCATTGGAGATTTTAGTAAATTTTGGGACAGAAGTACTGGAACACATTAACCCATTCAACAAAGTAGTGAGAACTCCCAACCAAATGTGTTTCCCCTCGACTTCAATGAGTTCTGAGCAAAAAGCTGAAATTCAAGCTCAAAAAGCTGAAATTCAAGTCATTCATTTACATGACTAACTTTAGCTGTCAGGATTGATGATTGTGGCCTACGTGCACTAGAAGTCACCGTTAAACATTTAATTTAAAAATGTTGTTGTGGACAGCGTTAGAGTCCCAGAATGTTGACTGCACACTGAATCAGAGAAGCTTTTCAAATAGGCACCAAACCCATTTTGAAAAGTGTTCTGCTTCTGCTCTTGCAGTAACAAGTACAAGCCCATGGGTTTAAGTTTTCTTCATTCCTAAAGTTAAAAAGTGAGAGGAACACTTCTTCTCTATTATTTAGCACAGAACGTTAATTGCAAACATTTTTCAGCACTTGACACAACAGATGTTAATATCCTGCTGAGAGATGTTTTTAGCGCCCCTCTACAGGTTTCTTGACCCCAAAACAACATCTAAAAGCAGCTATCAAGGGAACAAGGAAGCTGGCATCTGGACAGGGGTACAAACAGGATTCTTTGGGCAATCTTAGATGCATTTCCAAATGTCTTTTGTTCAAGTTTAAATGCAACTCTGAACTTCTTGTCTTGCTAATGATTTTGGTAACTACAAGCTCTAAATTTTTTACCCTTAAGTTATTGACATGCTCTCACTTATTGTTTGTACAGAGTTCTTGACCCAAAGATACTTCAATTCAGTTTAAAGACAAAGACAGAGCAGAGTGGAAAGACGAGGGGAAGGAGCAACAGTAATATAAGCTTGTGTTTCCTTTAGAACAGCTGTGTGTACAATTAGTAGGTACAGCTATGTTTTGTTAATGAGACATACGATCAGTGGCAACAGGCTCAGGTCACTGCCTGCCTACCCAGTCAGTTGCCAGTGCTCTGTAAGCACTATGGTAGGAGCAGTTCTTAAGGAGGGATTTGGAAGGCGTGGTAACTTTATGGTTTGAGGGAGGGCATTCCACACAAGAGAAAAGTATGGAAGCAACCATGAAGGTATTCATAGGGGAAACAGACAAGCAAGGAACTTAAGATTTGACTCCTATTTAAGGGAGTTTTCAGGAAACAGTAGTTTAGGAGTTTTTAGGAACTGCTTATCAGGGAATCCTTGCAGAAGGGGAAACTGCTACCTTCTCTCCCCCACCAAATTACAACTCCCGGAGGAGCTTTGGTGCTATGTAGGCTCATGCTCCCTGCTACTCTTTTTCCTGAAATTAATTAGCACCCACATACTGTAATGTTGGGGGTCATGAACTCCAAGTAGCTGCTGAGATATGGGAAGTGATGCTGGCACAGGACCGGAGTAAAGCAGAGCTGAATCAGATGCCATGTTCTCAAATACACATCATTTAATAATGATACCCTTTACCTTTGTCCT
Organism: Platysternon megacephalum; assembly: GCA_003942145.1. Taxonomy (NCBI): domain Eukaryota; kingdom Metazoa; phylum Chordata; order Testudines; family Platysternidae; genus Platysternon; species Platysternon megacephalum. The sequence goes on from QXTE01000187.1 coordinate 1,928,077, forward strand.
CCATGGGTTGCCATGAATGCGCTGACAGGTAGTTAAATGGGGTTGAAGCAAGCTGCGTAGCACGTGCAAAGTCTCTTGTGCTGTTGGGACTGGGTGCCAGTGTTTTGTTATTACACTGCAGAGCCCACACAGTGGAGTCATCCATCAAGAACTCTGTTGTCCGAGTTCCTTCCTACACAGAAGAATCAAGCAGTGTTCACCAGGGAGCTAACAATAAGTCTGTGATACCTGCGGTTCATGCAGAACCTCACAGTGCTTTTCCAGCCAACAGTCATTGATACCCTCAACATGTTGACACAAATGAGAGAACCAATGTATTCTGGTCCGACCTTCTCCAGACAGAAATAGTCTCCCCATTGCTAGCAAAAATAAGCCATCATGGCCACCTCTGCACACTTGGACTTTGACAAATTCCAAAGCTTAACCTATAACCCCAGCCCAGAGGCCAAGGAGCAGGACTAGTAAGGCACTACAGTCACCCCGACTACTCTAGTCATTGTAGTACTGAAGCACCCTCTTCCACCTCCCCACCCACACAGATGCACATTATATCCACGCGCAGACCCGTGCTTGGCTCCCAACCACTCAGAGGAGTGAAGCTCAGTTCACCCAGGGACAAACTTCCCTCCTCGGATTAATTTTGTTGGTCTTGGCCTCCAATTCACATTTCCAGCTATGTGACGTTTGGACCGGGCAACATTTAATTCCACTAAATGTAACATCTGGGCCATGTGTTACCATACTTTTCCCATTTCTAAACACATTTCAGAAGAGGGAAGTTGTGTTTATGGGATGGGGAAGTCACACTCCTGGAAACATACCCCGGGGCTTCAAGGTTTTGCAGATGTCCAATGACCTGCCCATGAAATTTCTAGGAGACAAAAGTTAATATGCCAGGGATTCTTTGTGCAGATACAGATTAGCGATTTTGCAATGCTGGAATAGAATTGCAGATCACTATAGGTTAGCACTAAAGGCAACCACTTCAAGGCCCTCCAATTCCACATTACTCTACTAGGCTAAGCTTTGCTAGAAATAAGCACACACTTACTTTTGATTGCTCAGCACATCTGAGTAAGGGATGTTCTCCGAAGGCTCTGGCCTGGGCAAGCTTGTTTTTTTGCTGTGGGAACCTAACAGAAACTGCTGTTTAGAAGTCGTTTTAGCAGAACAACCTACACAAAAGTTAAGAGGCCAGAGCTGGTATTAGCTTTCTAGAAAATTTGTCTGCAAAAGTCCGAGATACCTGTCATGGTCTCAGAAAATAAGCTGCTCACACTTATCAGGCAAGCCACACGAGAACCATGATCACAGTAACTATGCTCAAGAAGACTTCAGCCATTTCATGGAGAAGCAGCCAAGGCCTTCTCATGTGGCATTTCCCCAAATCTTTGGGGACCTTATTTCCTCTGTACACTTCCTAGATTGAAGATCTAAACTGACTGATAGTGCTGATGCAGTCATAGCAGGACTAAATGGAATGGCACTACTGACCCCACATGATATCCCAGAGACAAGAGATTCAATTTGTGACTAGCTTCTCTTTACCTATTGTTTTCTTTTTCATTCTCATCTTCAAAAATGGAAAAAGCAGACACAACAGGGGCAGTGTCATTAGCTTTCATGCTTTTACCAGGCTCTAGACGACAAAGAAAGAATTAAGTCAATATTGTTTCAGCTTTACCTAAAAAGCATCATAATAAATGGCTACATCCTCATCCCTACACAATCAGAGAACTGATGGGAATGGAAATGCTAGCTACTCCAGCATAAAGCATGTTCCAGTAGCATATTACATGTGCATCCTTTAGGCAGAAGACTATTCTCAGTCCCAGGGTAGGGATGGAGCAAAAGAGGGTCTCTCTCAGCCTGAGACAGCTGTAAGGGACAGACCTGATAGATTCTAAAGAAGATCCCTGTCTGCCATAAGAAGGGCAAGCTAACAGGGTCAGCAAGGGGATGGGGTGGGAAGGAAGAAAAATAAAAGGAGACATGGTCCTGACACATGGTCCTGCTTCTTCACATCTCAGCCATCTACCAGAAGTGCCCTCAGAGTTTGCACCCAGTAGAACAAATCAGTCTAGTCTTTGCTATACTAGAGACTACAGGAGTTTATTAATGGAGCTTCTTCCACTCCAAAGCCACAAACAGGGGCTTATTGTGCAGAGAACTGTAACCCCACTAGGAATTGAGAGCATGCTGGCTCAGAGGTACAGGACTGGAGGAAATCAGTCTCCATATCAATCTCAGCTTGCCAATGCATTGTGCTACTGCTAAATTGCCAGGTTACCTGTATAGTTAATGAAAGCTTGCAGTTAGGATACTAACATTTGGCGAAGAACACTATACACATCATAGTCTAGATGCGGTCCTTCCCTGACCCAACACAAAAATGCTAAACTGACTTGCACACGAACTTCAGAGTAATGAGAGGAGGAAGAGTTATGGTAAGGCAGACCTTTCTTCAGGCTGAAATTTTGCAGATCAGTACAGAGTATTAACTAGGTCTTTTCTGGAATTGTGTTTCAAATGCCAGAGAAATAGTTACAGAGAAGCAACAAATTATTTAAACCCAATTTAATGCACACTCTTCTACAGCATTTTGTAGGCAACATAAGTGTGCTTTTACTTTTCCTAATCCTTTGCACAAGAATTTAGAGCCTTCCAGTAAATCAGATTCATGATATGAAATTCTGTGGGATTAAGCTTCTTCCATTTCCCATGCATATCCAAAGGACTGCTCTCCTCCCGCACCAAAACTAAATGGGGCACAAATGTTTATTTTGGGTTGCAGTGTGATTGTGGATAAAAAGCCAATTATACATACCACTTTTTCTACAATAGGCCTCAAATTTCTCCTCATTTTCTTGAAGAGAAGGCATTTCAGGCAGGATAGGTGTCTGAAACATGTCCATTAAAAATCCTAACAAGAGAAAATAAACACGTCAAAACAGCTGCAGAAGCACCTTTCAAAAGTTATCGGATTTTCATTATGGACAAAAGTCAAAGGTACGAAAGAGAGCACTAATCATTGGACTGTCTTTTTGGACTCTGTATTTAAACACCTTCAGCAGGTGTTGAACAGAACAACAAATAATGGAAACAAGAGTGGACTTTTATACCTTATTGAGTACCATGAAGTTACTTAGTGTTTTAATGAGGCTTAACGTGTAGTTAATAGTTTTATTTCCTAGTGGATCCCTCTAATACCTGCAGAGATTAAGACATTTTGAGCCAATGAACAATTTTCATTTCTCTGAGATATATACAATTTGAATTAAACTGCAGGCTATTTTTGGTCAGTGGTTAAGATGCTTTAATATTGAAAGACAAAAACTGGTGACAAGTAAGTTTTCAAAGGGATACAACAGTGGGATCAGGATTGTATTGCTCTACGTATGACAATAGGCTGATCAGTATTTCTTTGTTTACTGATTATAAATATTTATATTTAATGTCTGGGAGGAGAGGACCATAGGGGTGAACCAGAAGAATAGTCTACAGTATGAACATAGTAGGAAGCAGGCCAGGGAAACAGCAAAGAGTTGGGAGAGATTGGTACCAATTGCTTTATACAGGGGCCTGGCCTGGAACCCAGAGAGTGGGTAGGACTTGGTTCCCCTATTAAACCCAACAAGAGGGTTTATTAAGGCCTTGAGTAAGTGAGCCATACTCGGTGACCAAGAGCTGCATTGCCTAGCTATGAAGGCTGGCCTCCTGCGGCACTGGCCCTTTCAGCACCCTGAAAGGGGACAGAACTACCAACAACCCAGCCAGAGGGCTGAGGTTGTGACAAAGGACCAAGAAGCGAGCTAGACAGCCAATGCTCCACCAGAGAAGGCTAAAAACTGAGGCACACTTGCTGTTGCCCAGTTTTGTCACAAGGAGCTGCTGAAGACCAAAGGCGACCATTTACACAGCTAAATCATCCATTCCTTAGCTCTCCACTATACTAGTCTGTTATAAGCAACAAAGAGTTGCTTTGTTGGGTGGGAGGGAGGGATAGCTCAGTGGTTTGAGCATTGGCCTGCTAAACCCAGGGTTGTGAGTTCAATCCTTGAGGGGGCCACTTAGGGATCTGGGGCAAAATTGGTCCTGCTAGTGAAGGCAGGGGGCTGGACTCGATGACCCTTCGGGGTCCCTTCCAGCTCTATGAGATAGGTATATCTCCATNTACAGGTTTTTGTATATTGCCATTGCTAATATCTGACTTGTGTCCATTTATCCTTTTACATAGGGACTGTCCAGTTTGGCCGATGTACATAGCAGAGGGGCATTGCTGGCACATGATGGCGGATATTACATTGGTGGACGTGCAGGTGAATGAACCGGTGATGTTGTAGCTGATCTGGTTAGGTTTCACAGGCCTTGGGAGGCAGGCCAGTCCTCGCCCACAGACAACCCGCCAACCTTAAGCATATTCTAACCAGCAACCACACACCGCACCATAACAACTCTTACTCAGGAACCAATCCATGCAACAAACCTCGATGCCAACTCTGCCCACACATCTACACCAGCGACACCATCACAGGACCTAACTAGATCAGCTACAACATCACCGGTTCATTCACCTGCACGTCCACCAATGTTATATACGCCATCGTGTGCCAGCAATGCTCCTCTGCTATGTACATTGGCCAAACTGGACAGTCCCTATGTAAAAGGATAAATGGACACAAGTCAGATATTAGCAATGGCAATATACAAAAACCTGTAGGAGAACACTTCAACCTCCCTGGCCACACTATAGCAGATGTAAAGGTAGCCATCTTACAGCGAAAAAACTTCAGGACCAGACTTCAAAGAGAAACTGCTGAGCTTCAGTTCATTTGCAAATTTGACACCATCAGATCAGGATTAAACATACTGTGAATGGCTAGCCAACTACAAAAACAGTTTCTCCTCCCTTGGTGTTCACACCTCAACTGCTAGAAGAGGGCCTCATCCTCCCTGATTGAACTAACCTCCTTATCTCCAGACTGATTCTTGCCTGCATATTTATACCTGCCTCTGGAAATTTCCATTCCATGCGTCTGACGAAGTGGGCATTCACCCACGAAAGCTTATGCTCCAATACAACTGTTAGTCTTTAAGGTGCCACAGGACTCTTTGTTGCTTTTTACAGATCCAGACTAACACGGCTACCCCTCTGATACTAGTCTGTTATAGTTCCTCTTGACTTGGAAACAGAAACTGCTTGGCAACAGCATTAGACTCAAAGGATCTCAGGCTTTGCTGCAGACAGAACCACAGCAGGATAACAACAGTAATTTAGATCCAGAGAGAGGTTCTATTAAGATCCTGGGCATTTCTTTCAGTACTTAGGCTGCTCAGTAAGTGGAGAGCTTTGTACCATCCCCCAACACAAAACATTAAAAAAGGGACACATCATGTTGTTCCAGATCATCACCCAAATGGGAAAGAATTCATATTGTGCTAGTAGTCATATGGTTTCCCTTTGCCAACAAAGGCACAGGTATCCTAAAGCCAGTTTCTAGTAAGTAGGTTTGTTTTTAAGAGGCTATCATGCAATCTTGGCTCCATTGGAGTCTATGACAAAGGAGCCCAGTGGAGCTGGATTTTACCCCACATACTTACCCAGGGCTTCTTTAGTATGAACAGTGGGTGAGGGCTGCACTTTGAACGGAGTTGCCTGCATCACTCCTCCCAGGGAGGTATTCGGGGTGGCTTGAGAAGCATTTCCAAAGCTGACAGAAGCATTTCCCATTCTAGGTGCTAAAAACAGAAGAGTTTAAACAACTTTTGAGTATGTCAAAGCAGATTCTGGAGCCTATGATTTCCCATGGTTTGGTGGTAAGCACCAGCGTTCTAATACTATTTAGTGCAACTAGCATTATGATCTGCAGACACAAAGATTGGAGTACAATGCTGTTCTATGCATGTTAATCAATTAAACTTGTCTCAAGTGCATACAGTGGCATTATGTATAGCTGCAACATAAACTGACCTCTAAATATCTATATTAAATATTGGTAACTCCCAAGAAAGAAGACTTGACTCATTGACACTGGAAGAGCTGCATAGTATGCATCCCCAGACAGAGTAAATAAGACACATGCAATGGGATCACTGTTTTTGAAACTGCTCAGTAATTACCTTCTTTCATCGCTGTGCAGTGATCTAATTTGAGACCAGGAGTGCTCACATTTGAGTGCCTTCAAAGGAAAGGGTAAGAGTGTTAATCTGAGAGGGGTTAATAAAAAAAACCTCTTTAAATGAATTCTAGTTTCATTTCAGACACTTCCAGTAACACACTTCAACTTTTTGAGCATCATCTCTCCCAGCTTGTGTCAAATAAGAGATGTTTGTCTTTCCCCGAGGAGAGTTTCTGATAAATAAGAATTGTAGTGGTTTCATGATGGGCTGTTCCCAGACAGTGATATCCCCATGCTTGCACTATAACTGCGCTTTCTTCAGGAAAGCTGCAGTCAAACAAGTAGATCCACTAAGCCAGTAGCTCTCAACCTTTCCAGACTACTGTACAGTAACTCCTCGCTTAACATTGTAGTTATGTTCCTGAAAAATGCTACTTTAAGTGAAACGATGTTAAACTAATCCAATTTCCCCATAAGAATTAATGTAAAGGGGGGGGGGGGAGAGAGGAGTTAGGTTCCAGGGAATTTTTTTTTTGCCAGACAAAATACATTATATACATCACACACACACACAGTATAAGTTTTAAACAAGCAATTTAATGCTGTACACAGCAATGATGATTGTGAAGCTTGGATGAGGTGGTGGAGTCAGAGGGTGGGATATTTCCCAGGGAATGCCTTGCTGCTAAATGATGAACTAGCACTTGGCTGAGCTCTCAAGGGTTAACACATTGTTGTTAATGTAGCCTCACACTCTACAAGGCAGCACGAATGGAGGGAGGAGACACAATAGATGAATGGCAGTGGCTGCAAACATTCCCCGCCGAACTGAACATGATGATGAACCCACGCTATCCCACTGGCGCGTGCCACTCCTTCCACTTTCCAAAGTGCCAGGGGGTGCATGTGTGTGTGAGACAGAGACACATACTGTGTGTGTGTGTGTGAGTGAGAGAGACACACACACACATTGCCCCTTTAAGTACGCTGACCCCACTCTAAGCACACTGTCTTTTTAAGTAGATCAGCAAGTTGAGACAGCAGCTGCTGCCAGCAAGCTCCCTCTATCCTGAGACCTGTCATGTGTCCCCCCTGCTCTGTGGAGATGGGGTACAGGAGTGAGGGGATGGGGACACCCTGACATCAGTACCCCTCTTCCCTCCCACCCCCTGCACAGCAAGCAGGAGGCTCCTGGGAGCAGCTCCAAGGCAGAGGGCAGGAGCAGCACACGGCACTGTGAGGAGGGACACCTGAACTCCCCGGCAATTGATAGCCTGTTGGACAGCTGCCGCACAGGGAACTTAGGGGAGTTGATAGGGGGGCTGCCAGACCACCCTGGTTCCAAGCCCCCTCTAGCTAGCTCCAACAGGTTGCTCTTCCTGCAAGCAGTGGACAAAGCAGGCGGCTGCCAAAAAACGTTATAAGGGAGCATTGCGCCACTTTAAATGAGCGTGTTCTCCAATAGATCAGCAACGAAACAACGTTAACCGGGACGACGTTAAGTGAGGAGTTACTGTACCCCTTTTCAAGAGTCTGATTTGTCTTGTGTACCCCCAAGTTTCACCTCACTTAAAAACTTACAAAATCAGACATAAAAATACAAAGGTGTCACAGCACACCATTACTGAAAAATTGCTTACTTTCTCAATTTACCATATAATTATCAAATAAATCAATTGGAATATAACTATTGTACTTACATTTCAGTGTATAGTATACAGAGCAGTATAAACAAATCATCTATGAAACTTTAGTTTGTACTGACTTCACTAGTGCTTTTTATGTAGCCTGTTGTAAAACTACTAGGCAAATATCTAGATGAGTTGATGTACCCCCTCAAAGACCTCTGCGTACCCCCAGGGGTACACATACCTCTAGTTGAAAACTACTGCCCTAAACTGCAACACTGTTATGGGATGGATTCAGAAGGGTAAATGTAAGCAGCTGGTGTAAGCAAGTAACTTACAAGCTGAAAACATAGAAGTTGTAATATTAACAAAGCAATTAGCACGGAGGGTTTAAGAAAGCAAGAAGTGCCTTCTCAGTCTTAGAAAACAAAATAAGCCTTCCTCATTGCAACCCATAGAGCACATCTGGGTAATACATGCAGCCTCCTTCAGCAAGGCTCAGCATTTGCAATGCTAGAAGCCCCGGAGCAGTCTGGGTACTGTAAGAGGGGAAAGCAGGGCAGGCTTACAAAACAGCAGTGTGATGCACTGGATGCAGGGCAGTGGAGTTAGTCATTACAGTCTTACTAAAAAAACCTTGAACTATGCAATATTCTGCTTAAGACATATGTTTACAAAGTTGTCAGTTTCAAAACATTGGACCTCTTGAAGTTTTGATTTGGGTTTTGTAAATGTTGTCTAGAATTTGGTCCAGCAGTTCATTTTAATAGCTATTACTATATTTGAAATGCCTTACAATGATGCCTGGTATTGGAATCTTAAGTCACAAAATATAGGTAAGAAACTCAGAGTCCCATAAATCCTAAATAGAGGGAATGTTCCCTACAGATTTCTGGCATGTCTACTAATGGGCTCAAAGCCTACAGAGAAGTTGGGGAATTCATTTAGTCCATTCTTTCAGTGGGTATAACTAAAATTTCAAGGCCAGAAGGGACCATTGTTATCATCTAATCTGACTTCCTGTGTAACACAGGCCATGGAATTTCCTCAAAACAATTCCTAGAGCAACATCCAATCTTCATGTAAAAATTGTCAGTGATGGAGAATCCACCACGACCTTGGGTAAATTGTTCCACTGGTTAATTACTCTTACTGTTAAATTTATGCCTCATTTCAGTCTGATCTGGATGCCTTGTGGTGGAATCTCCATCCTTAGAGGTTCTTAAGGCCCAGCTTGACAAAGCCATGTCTGGGATGATTTAGTTGGGGTTGGTCCTGCTTTGAGCAGGGGGTTGGACTAGATAACCTCCTGAGGTCTCTTCCAACCCTAATCTTCTATGATTCTAAGGCATTTTGATGCCTTATGGGATGTTTACATGGGAGTGTGACCAGTTATTAAGTTTTGCTAGATGTAGCTTGAATCCAGCGACAATTCTGCAATATGGTTAGGTTCAGTCTGTCACCATCCCATGCAAGTCTTTCTAATTTTTCTCCTTGCATTGTAGTGGGCCACCTTACTTCTCCAGCTTATTTTTTCCTTCTTCTTTTAATTCAGTTGCATACTTAAGCTTCTACTCAAAGTTACATGAGCCAATAATTAATTCTTTGGCATACCATAAGTGAAGGCAGGATTGTGAGAACAGCGGAGGTTTTTTCCTCCTCAGAGCTGCACAGCAGAAGGAGGGCATTGCCTACTCACCCAGCTTGTCCCTGTTTGTCCCCAAATTGGTGTATTTTAGACATGCTAGGGATATTGGGGCTGAATAATTAGTTAACGGTGTACTTGAAGATTACTCTAGCATTTTGATTACCACAACTTAGATACAGACTGTGGCAGAGAGGAAGTAGAAGTAGTACTTCAAGTTAAAGTTGAGACTTGGAAGAGTTAGATATTTCAATGACTATATTATACATATTAGCAGAATTGCATTTTCTAAAATGGATCTCTATAAAGCATTGATGTCACAGTTTTCTATCCTTGATAGATCCTTTGTAGTAATATTCAGTATTGTGGGTATTAGTCCCACAAAAAGAATCCTCACTAGGGAGTTTGGGTGAGACATGTGACAAGAAGTTGGGTTATAAAAGAGGCCAATTGGATATTTAACACTTAATTCAGACCAGCTGACTTCCTTTAGTGCTGTCAATAGTTTCACAGTGGGACTAGCTGCAGAGAGTTTCAACCTACCAAGGATAGGAGCAAAAATACACAGCTAAAGTAATGTAGTCTAATTATAAAGAGTCTAAACAACATCTGAAGCAAGAATTAGAAAGGCCATTTGTACTTACTGCTGTCCAGCGGAGTGGCCATGACTGAATGTGGAATGTTCCTGAATAGGCTGAGACACAGCATCACCACTCTTGAGCTCAAGTTGTGATAGAGTGTTTCGGAGTTCTCCAAGATCTAGTTTAGCTTCGCCTGTGACCTTTTCATATGTTACCATTGATAGTGACGCTGACACAGACTGATGGCTAGCAGCTTCAACAGGCTTTGGTACAGAAGTATCTGCTGTTGAAGTACTTGCTGCAGCCCTTGATTGCAGCTGGTCTGGCCCCAGGCACCATGAGGTTTGCAGATTTGTCATCTGAGAAGGTGCTGTCCAATCGTGCTGTAGAGCAGGACTTGGTTTCACACATGGATCAACCTTTGCAAGAAAAAACATACAGGAAAACTCTTGTATCATTGCTAAACTGCTCGTGTAGTCATCCAGAAACAAAAAAGAAATCAGTCTTACCATACAATGGTAACTTTCATGTGTAGCTAAAAATAAACCCTTGGTGGTCTAAGTAGGTTTTTGGTTTAATAGTTACAAAGAGTGTTTTAAAAAATGCATATTGAAAGCCATGTCAGACAAATACAAAACAGGAAAATAGGTACGTCAGCTAATCTTGTTTTCTAAGTTAAATTAGCAAAACATGTGGGTTAAAGTTAGACACCCATAGCAAGAAAGTTAAACTTTACTACTTGATACAAAAGTGCTGCTGCTGATCACAGTATATACTTACCACCATTCTATCTGGAACAGACTGTAGCATGGATCCCTCTTCCAGCTTAGCTTCTGGATAGTCTTTGGTCAGCTGACTGAGCTGTTCCAGCTTCTGCTGCAAGCACTGCATTTCAAGGATGGCAGATTCTTTTCTCTTTGCGTAGTTCCTCTCTTCCTCTTCTGAAGGTGGTAAGACCATAATAAGCAAAACAGGCAATGAATGTCCATTTAGGCTTTTCTCTCCCCACCTCAGATATGAGGTGCTTTAGTTTAAATAAAATGCAGATATATAAAAAGCTGTTACAATTTAGGTTGCCACAGGCAAATAATGTGTTCAAAACTAAATTAATCAGGAAATAGAATAAAACCATACAGCTACATCATACATCAGCTTCTCACACTCCCAACAGCCCTACTATGAGCTAGTCAACAGTAGACAACCAGTGTCACAAAACTCTACCTTCCCGGGGTAAATGTTTGTGTTGGGTGACTGTTTCCTTGCTTGTAATTTTATTTAGGTGTTTTCCCTTTTGGGGCTCTGTATTTCTCTAAATTTGATTTGTGAACTATGTTTGTTGCATGGTTTGTAGAGTAGCTATTGTTTGCTAGGCAAAGGCACAGTACATTTGTGTGTTTTGCATGGCAGAAGGAAGAATTAAGGTTGTCTGGGTGTCGCTTCCATTACTGTCATTGAGCACGGATTTGTTTGTGATAAGGATGGCGTAGGTGTGAGGTGATATATGCAGTTGTATGACTTTTCTGGTGCTGAGTGGAATTTGTTCTTAATTTTCAATTTAAAAAGGAAAATTCAAATATTTAAAAACGGCCATGTGAGAGATGTAGAGAGAGTGAGTGTCAAGTTTAAAGCTGTCCACAATTACCTCCTGGCTCCCTTCACTATCTCCAGTAAATCTGGGAAAGTCAAGCCTCCTGTGGTTTGTGAGAAGAAGGTAATCAGCTGCTAGATCACAGTGGGATAGGCTGCTCTTGGCCCCTCAAGTGCCACTCCTTCCACCCCTCAGGGGAGAAGGGCGAGAGCGTGCTATACTATATTGGAAAGACTGGGTTTGAGAAGATTGACTGGACACTGCCACTGAAGTCAGTTTAGGGAATCCTGGGTTTTACCCTAGTCCCATTCTCTTGCTCTCTTATCAGGTGGGCTGAATGGCACTGCCTCCCAGAAAGTTCCTCAAGTCACAGAGGAATTCATCTGACACATTCACTGATGTTTACAGGGTCCCATGCATGTCTTTTCTACTCTTTGGAAAGAAGAGGGGATGCCAGATTTGGTCTAGGGAGTGTATGCAGGCCTCTAACTAGGGACAGCGATGAAGAGTTACTTTAACCAACTAGTTTCCCCTGGAGATAAGGACAAGGACATTTCTGAAGGGAAGTAGATAGAGTACCCCATTCTTTTTGTCGTCTCAATCTTTCTTGTTTTCGGTAAACAATCTTCGCTCTCACTTCCTCAAATGAAAGCTCTGAGCCTTCACAGATGAGCATACTTTTATTGTACATCGCCACTTGCTCAAATTCATTGGAGGTTGAAGATAGCTTTGGAAGAACTGCTGACTTTGAAATGTAGGTAAGATACTCTCTGTGGAGAAAAAAGTGTGAAAGATGCATTCAAGTTCACTATGAAGAACTTTGAATATTTTTTAAAGCACAGTTGTCTAGCACAATTGAGTGTGTATTAATGCTACTTACACTTTTCCCGCGCCATCCTGAGAGGACTGAGCTGCAGAAAGAGTTGGATCCTAAAAGGTAGAAAGAAGCTTTGAGAGCCTAGTCTTAAAATGGCCACCTATTTTGTCCAGCCAAGGATTCAGGAAATCCACTTTTTCACTGCTGTTGAACACTTTGTGATGCCCAGAATACAAAACCTGAAAGATGTAAGACATATTGATCTTCCCACCTTCCCAAGCTACAAATTTTGATGACTCTGAGCTAGTTGAAGACCCATAACAGACATAGGTAGAGCTATAAAATTAGCCATGTTATTAAAGCAATACCAGCTATTAAGGGTTTCATTCCATCAGTGAATGGACAGCATGATACCTAGAAAACAGACTCATGGTTTGTTCCCCTCACCAGAGCCTCAAGTTTGATTAGTAACCTTAGTTTAAGTGAAGGACTTGTGGGGGCAGCAGAAGCCTCCTCAGTCTCTTCTCCTCGATCATTTAATCTCAAATCTCACTCTTGTATCTTATTTACCTCTCATTGCCCCCGTGTAGTAGTGTGATGGCTTCCTCATTCCCTCCCTACACTGGAAATGCACATGGGTCTGACAGAGCAGAGGATTGCCACTGCACAGCTTCTCCTCTATATTAATACATTCAGGGTTCTACATCACACACCAGTCTTCCAGCCAGCCAGGATTCCCTTTTAGAACCAGTCAACTCTGCTCCTATGAGACACGAAGGTCATTATCAAGTGATGTGAGACAGTGATGATTGACCACACTACCATTATTCCTTCCTGTGGAGAGAGGACTTCCCATCTACACCAGCCTTCAGAGATTTACCGTGTTGCAAAATTTAGTCTCCAGCACCATTCACAACCACTACACCATGCTGCAGCAGCCATTTATGACAATGGAGTTCAACACAAAGTAGTCCATAGCTTTTCACTGCAGGTGGAAGCAAGCCATCTTTTAACCATGTTCCCACACTGAACCATTGAAGTGCAAGAATGTAGCATGCATGATTGAGCTGAACAGCGTATCCAATTTATATGCAAATCTAGAGGGTTTTTTGGGGGGACAGGGTGTAGTATAACCATAGCCCCCTCCCGCCCCCCCCCATAATATGGATGGAACCTCAGTTATGTTATAACAGTCTAGCTGACAAGTGTGGATAGGCCAAGACAATTCCAATACTGATTAGCTACAACTATGCAGAACTTCATTAAATGAAAAAACCAAACAAAACAAAAACAAACTTAGTTAACAGTTAAGATTGCCAAGTGGCATCTCATACCCTTCCAGAACGTCAAGTTAGCAAACCTCAAATTGGTGAAAACCAGCAAATACAGACTTAAGGTACATGCCCACAGCCCCCATGGAGTTGGCAATAGCCATTGGGAATTATCTCCGTGCACTCTAGCAGCTTTCCCTGTTAGGTGTAGCTGTATTGAATGGTGGATGGATTAATCAGAGCNTCCCGCCCCCCCCCATAATATGGATGGAACCTCAGTTATGTTATAACAGTCTAGCTGACAAGTGTGGATAGGCCAAGACAATTCCAATACTGATTAGCTACAACTATGCAGAACTTCATTAAATGAAAAAACCAAACAAAACAAAAACAAACTTAGTTAACAGTTAAGATTGCCAAGTGGCATCTCATACCCTTCCAGAACGTCAAGTTAGCAAACCTCAAATTGGTGAAAACCAGGAAATACAGACTTAAGGTACATGCCCACAGTCCCCATGGAGTTGGCAATAGCCATTGGGAATTATCTCCGTGTACTCTAGCAGCTTTCCCTGTTAGGTGTAGCTGTATTGAATGGTGGATGGATTAATCAGAGCAGTTCGGAAGAGCTGTGATTGTGATATGAGGCAAAGTAGGGAGCTGTAACTCTCTGGGGGCATTTGTTACTCCTGGGGGAATTCTGCGCCACTACACAATGCAGAATTTTGCAGAAATTAATGTGCGTGCAGAATATCCTTTCCCCCACAGAAATGGGCTGCAGTGCTGCTGGCCGCCACTAGGGGCTGTTGGGCCGGGCAGAGCCCAATTTGCACATAGAAGACACTGTCAGGAGGAGGGGAAGAGAGCTAGAGGGTTCCTGGCAACTGCAGTTCCCAGCACACCCTGAGGGAAGGAGACGGCGGCATGCAGGAAACTCCATGCAAGCATGAGACCAAGCATCAAGCTGTTTCTCCCTCTGGGTCTCTGGGCTCGGGTGTCTGGTCTGGGAGGACAACGGCTGCGCTCAGGGGGGGAGGGAGGGAAGAAGGGACAGGTGTCTGGGTTCTGGGGGAGAGGGTATCTGGGCAAGGGGGGGCCCCATGGCTGGGCTTGGGGAGGGGGTGCAGGTATCTGGGCTGCCCCCCCCCCCGACAACTGGGCTCTGGGGGGCAGGGATTTTGGGAGTATTGGGGGGGGCACTGTGGCTGGGCTCTGTGGGGGAGGGGTTGTGGGTATCTGGGCCCCTGGCTGGTCTTGGGAGGGGAGAGAAGGGGCAGAGAAACAGGAACTATCATAGTGGTTTCTTTAAAACTCTACTCCTGGGGGAAATTTTGTGTGTGTCTGTATTGTTACAGACATACTTGCTGACAGGTATTTTGAAATAAATTACCAAAATAATTGAAACTGGTGTGATTATGTAGTGTTATTTTGACAAATAAAATTTGCAGAATTTCGCAGAATTTTAAAATATTGTGAGCAGATTTTTTATTTTTTTGCGCAGAATGCCTTCAGGAGTAATATATGAGCACCTCCTCTAAGCCCTGTGTGTAGGAGAGATCAAAGGAAAAAGCGGTGCATGCATACCTTGAGAGATCCAGTACACTTCATTTCAGCGCTGTGTTGTGTAGGATGTGTCACTAGCAAGGTACAGGTGACTTCTTGCCGTGGGGACTTTCAAGTTAGGTGGGAGATGAGTGTGACTTGCACTTAGCCAACACCAACACCACTAAGTTTTAAACTCCTGTTACACCACATCTACTAAGTTTTAAACTCCTGTTACAAATCCTTCACCCTTATGCACCATTTAACACTATACTTTCACTTACCCTTCCCCAAACTCAATGAAGAGCAGGTTTAGGTAACTTCTGTTCAGACCATTGCAAAGGCAGAGTATTAGTATGTTTTATGAGCATAATGGGGCACTGCTCAAAGAGGGCATGAGTGTGTACCGTAATTCTCTATTTCCTGGTTTTCACAAGTTTGAATTTGCTGAACTTGACATCCTGGAAGGACACAAAATACCCCCAGGCAACCTTAACTCGGTGTTAATGATTTTTTGTCATTTAGTTTCCTCTGCGTTTTTTTTTTTAAATGGAAAGTAACATCCATAGGAGTCGGTGGTCATTTAGGCAGGTGTAATCATCATGTAAGTGTGCACTTCAGATGCTACTGTGGCCAGGTAATGATACTACTGGACTCTTACATAGCACTTTGCATCAGTAGATCTCAAGGAGAGAAACATTATCTGCAACGTACCAATGGGGAAAACTGAGGCACACAGGGGTTAAAATGACTGGGCTAAAGTCATCACACAGGTCAGTGGCCGAGCCAGAAATAGAGCCCAGGTTTGCTGAGTCCCAGTCCACTGTTCTCGCCCCTAGAGCACACAGTTGCTATGTGCATGCTACATACCACCCTCGACTCCACGCAATATGCTACTTAGCTTCACACCCAGAGGAGCAGGACTTCCCCAGATCCTGGCACACATGGGGGGCAGGGAGAAGGGCTCAGACCTCCAGAGATGGGCTGACCCCCCCGATTCCAACACACACGGGGAGGGGGGGGGGGCAAGCTGAGTGGCTCAGACACCCCCCGAGGAACACATCTCCTCAGATCCCAGCTCATAGGAGAGGAGGGATCAGACCCTCCTAAAGAAGCTGGGGTCCACAGATTCTTGCACACAAGACGGGTATGTAGGCTTGAACAAATGCCCCGTCCCTGTTCTCCCGTAGTCCCATAGAACTCACCTATTTCCCACTGACCCACACCTCCCAGTCTACCTTACCCCACCCCCTGCTCCTCACTAGACACACCCAATCACTCTCCTATTCATTCATCCCCCCATTAACTCTCCTCCCTGCATCCCAAACCCTCTCCTCATATTCCCACCTACTCTTCCACTCCAGTCACTCACCCCTCCCAGCACTGTTTTGTGTAATTTATTCACTCTTCAAAAATAATTTCAAGGCCTTCTGAATATTCTGCTGTACTCAGATTACCTTTCCCTGTGTAAAACAAAGCCTTTTGATAGAAGCAGATTGGAGGAACATGTCTCTGTCTTTTTTTTTTTTAATTTAAGATTTGTGCCAACAATTGGATTTGAACTTTCAGCGCCCAAATGGTGCACAGGTCCAATTGCTGAAATGTTCTCTCTTGAGTCACTCAGGTCACATGAGGTGTAACTAGCTTTCAAACCCCTTAGCCTCCCGCTACATGCGCCCAATATAATCCAGTACGTTCACAAGGGTCAGAACTGCTTGGCCCCGACCTACCCGGAGAACTAAACTAACCCTCCTTTTACTGTTGTAATCTGATTTACTGTTGTAATCTGATTTTCCCCACAGGGTTGGTAAGTGGCATTTATACTGTTGGGGTAACTCAAGCACTTGAGACCAAGGTGTGATGATGGTCACTCTGGTTTGATCTCTGTGCACAAGGATCTGGGGCAAAATTGGTCCTGCTAGTGAAGGCAGGGGGCTGGACTTGATGACCTTTCAGGGTCCCTTCCAGCTCTATGAGATAGGTATATCACAAAAGGAGGTTGCAAAAATGTCAACCTTTAGAAAAGCTGGGGGTTTTTTTTGAAGGGGGTGAAACTGTATCCCAGGTACTCCTTGGTCAAATGGCCCCAAATTTAGATCACTGACCTAATTCCACACCCCCATAAGGCACACCGAACTCAAAGACAATCTGTATAACTATGTGGATTTTAGAGCACTTAGAAGATCTGAGCATTGAACAGACAGCTGGTCTTGACCTTAACTACAGCAGAGCTTGTGCTCCACTACAATACTATACAAAGTAAGAATACTTTGTGGTTGGGCTGAAGTTTCAATTCCCTGAGCTGAATTGGAATCACAACCTGCCCTGTCCGAGTCATTAGTTAAGAACAGCTACAGTTACTTATCATACAGAGGGTGGGCTTCACAAGGGACACTTTGGCACTGCACCGCTTATGTCTACACTATCCCAGCATAACGATGGTGCCATATCTATACTGGCAGAACCCTATAATGCAGATGTAATGCTACACAGACAGAAAGGGTTTTTCTGTCACTGTAGGAACACCACCTCCCCATACAATGTCATGTCACCAGGAAGCATTCTTCTGTCAAGCTAGCTGTGACCTAATTCCCTGTGTAGACGTGACAGCTACCTGGCTCAGGGGGGTTGGATTTTTCACACCTGAGCGCTGTAGCTGTTAATCTAAATTTTAAGTGCAGACCAGACCTTAGTGTAATTCACAACCCCCAAGTTAGGCACCCAGGCTCCCCTACGCAATGCATGGGAAGAGTCAGGTGCCTAAGAATGGGATTCATAAAAGCCAGCATACTGAGCACAGGGAGCTGGTTAAGCTAGTTAATAGTAAACGCTGAGGAGAGGGGTGTGGCCTAAGCCCCACCTCTCAAAGAGAGCTGAGTACCTAACTCCACTTGAGATTCAGTCACGAACCTTCTCAGTCTAGGAACATGTGTAATTCCATGGGTTAGTTAACAATAGAAAGGTAAGGAAAGTATCATTTGATTGATAAAAATCTACAGAATCAATTTTAATCAATGGTGTCCCCCTCTGTACAATCGCAGGGAGAAGGGGTAACTCAGGGAGGACTTGATGCCTCCAGGCCCCAGCTGCCAGCTCCTCCATAAAAGGGTGGAAATTTTGATAATATAATGTGACAAATGGGTCAAGCTAGGTATCATGTGAAAGCTCTTTTCTAAGTTTTCAAATATATTGATTTCAATTACAGAGAATACAAAGTGTACAGTGCTCACTTACTATTTTTGATTACAAATATTTGCACTCTAACAATAAGCAAAAGAATAGTATTTTTCAATTCACCTCATACAAGTATTGTAGTGCGATCTCTCTATCGTGAAAGTGCAACTTACAAACGTAAGGGTTTTATTATATAACTGCACTCAAAAACAAAACCAAGTAAAACTTCAGAGCCTACCAGTCCACTCAGTCCTACTTCTTGTTCAGCCAATCACAAAGACAAACAAGTTTGTTTACATTTACGAGAGTTAATGATACCCTCTTATTTACAATGTCACCTAATATTTAGAACAGGCATTCGCATGGCACTTTTGTAGCCAGTGTTTCAAGGTATTTACATGCCAGATACGCTAAATATTCGTATGCCCCATCATGCTTTGGCCACCATTCCAGAGGACATGCTTCCATGCTGATGATGCTCGTTAAAAATAATGCATTAATTAAATTTGTGCCTGAACTCCTTCGGGGAGAATTGTATGTCTTCTCCTCTGTTTTACCCACATTCTGCCATATATTTCATGTTATAGCAGGCTCGGATGATGACCCAGCACATGTTGTTTGTTTTAAGAACACTTTCACTGCAGGTTTAACAAAACACAAAGAAGGTACCAATGTGAGATTTCTAAAGATAGCTACAGCACTCAACCCAATGTTTAAGAAGCTAAAGTGCCTTCCAAAATCTGAGAGGGACGAGATGTGGAGCATGCTTTCAGAAGACTTAAAAGAGCAACACTACAACGCAGAAACTACAAAACCCGAACCACCAAAAAAGAAAATCAACCTTCTGCTGGTGGCATCTGACTCAGATAATGAAAATGAACATGCATTGGTCTCCACTGCTTTGGATTGTTGTCGAGCAGAACCCATCATCAGCATGGACACTCATCCTTTGGAATGGTGGCTGAAGCGATTGGCTGAACAAGAAGTAGGACTGAGTGGACTTGTAGGCTCTAAAGTTTTACATGGTTTTGTTTTTAAGTGCAGGATTTTTTGTACATAATTCTACATTTGTAAGTTCAACTTTCATGATAAAGAGATTGCATTACAGTACTTGTATTGGGTGAATTGAAATACTATCTTTTGTTTCTTTTTTTACAGTGCAAATATTTGTAATCAAAAATATAAAGTGAGCACTGTACACTTTGTATTGTGTTGTAAATTAATATTTGAAAATGTGGAAAACATCCAAAAATATTAAATAAATGGTATTCTATTGTTTAACAGCATGATTAATTTTTTTAATTGCTTTACAGCCCTAATTATCGACTTTGTTTATTATGCCAAAAAGTTGTAATGAGGCACTGGTTAAGACATCAGCACACCACCAGCAGTTACCGGAATCCATGCACATCCTTACGTAACAATTAAATTACACTGGGATCGTAATTATAACAAAATCCGTTTACTTTGGTCATTGTTCTTAGGCATCAACTGGGGAGACAAAAAGAGTACTAATTAGGAGCTGAATCTTTGGAGAATACCACCACGAAGGGCCTGGTTAACCAAAGACTTGGTGGTGCCTTACGTGCTAGAAGAACTGCACCCATAAACAGAATTGGGCAAGACTGGAGAGGAAGTACATGGAGCATAAGAAAAAAAATGTGAAGATGCTGGGACAAGTGCCAGCTGTGGGCGAGACTCCCCTTATACTAGGTCTCATGGCACATTTTTCAAGAACAGCTGCTTCTTCTGGGGTAAGCCGGAAACCCCAGGGCATCCCATAAGCAGTTTTCACATACGAGACTGGTGAGAAACTGTATGAAGCAATCACTTAGTGAGAATGTTGCATGGAAAGTAAAGTAGGTGCATTAGCCCAAAAGACACTCGCACACATGACACTATCACAGTGAGTACTACATCAAGAACATGTGTATGTACAATGATACGTCTAACGGTAAAAGCAACAGAAACAAATGATTTTATTACTGCAAACAATGCAACTCAGCTGGAGTTCATAAACTACTTCACAGAGGCTCTAATGGATGGGAAAGTGGTGGCAATGGCTAATGCAGAGTTTTGAATGGGATTGAAGAGGAACAAATGGTTAACAGAAAGGCTCTTAAAGCACTTACTAAAGATGAACTGTGGGATACAGGCAGTTTTTAAGCAGTCAGTCCTATCCACAGAAGTGAATCACACCACATATCCTTAAAAAAAAAAAAAAAAATTCAAAAGATACAGCACTATCAAAGCAGAAGAAAGCATGGATGTCAACATCATATGACGACTGGTGGCAGCTGCTTTTTTTCTTTTTAAATGGCATTGTGTCCTGCACTACAGAATTTCAGGGATTCCTAGCTGCTGCCAAACCTAAAAAACACAACCACGTGGCCTGTACTTCTTTAAGTGGTGTATTGGTGGGCAGTGACTTCAGCACCAGCAAGCAGGACCGTAAGCAAGCGGAGCACAAGGCTGCTATTTGATCACAAAGCCTCACGTACTTGAGTGAAAGTCAGGTTTTCAACACCTTCAGGAAAACTGCGTGGCAAATGAGTAACCTATCACTACAACTGGCTGTTGGTTTTAAACTAATGGTTCTCAAGCAGGGGTACCCATAGCCCTGGGGGTATGCAGAGTTCTTCCAGGGGATACATCAATTCATCTAGATATTTGCCTAGTTTCACAACAGGGGCTACATAAAAAACACTAGCAAAAAGTCAGTACAAACTAAAATCTCATACAGACACACTGACTTGTTTATACTTCTCTATATACTATACACTGAAATGTAAGTACAATATTAAATATTCCGATTAAAGTAAGCAATTTTTCAGTAATCGTGTGCTGTGACACACAACCAAAGCAGAGAGGAAGAAGGGCAGGAGTGGAGCACCCCCAGGAACACATCTTGAAGAACTACAGCTACGGCACAGGGTGAGTAACATTTCCTCCATGTAGTGTCCCCGTGGGTGCTCCACTTCAGTTGGCTTCCGAGCNCCAACTCTATGGGCTGACATGATGGCAACTAGGAAGGCCATCTTCATAGATAAATTAAGGGAGCAGGTAGTCATTGATTCAAACAGAGGTCTCGTCAGGTGGCTAAGAACCAGGTTGAAGTCCCAGGATGAAGTGGGTTGTCTAATGTGAGGAAAGAGATTACTCAGACCCTTAATAAATCTGGACGATACCAAATGAGCAAAAGTAGAGAATCCCTTGACTGGGGGATAGAAGGCTAATATGGTAGCCAGGTGTACATTGACCAACCTGAGGCATAAACCGGATGTCTTCAGATCTGACAAGTAATCCAGAAAGAGGAACCAATTCAGGCCAGAAATTGTAATGACCGCATGAGAGGGCGAATAGCTTCAATTTTTGCAGTTAAGTAGCGTGGATTGATGTTTTTCTACTGTTTAGTAACACCTGCGGCATCTCCATAGAGCAGGGATTTTCTATAGGTGAGGTCCATCCAGGACCCAGGCTCAGAGACAGAACCACCAGGCTGGGGGTGAAGAACACACCCCGCCTCCTGAGACAGGAGATGAGGAATGGTCAGGAGCTTGGTCGATGACTGGATACAGAGTTGAAGCATGTGACGGACGGTGCCAAGCTTGGCCAGGTAGGTACTATGAGAATAACTCTAGCTTTGGCCTGCCTGATCTTGTTCATCACCTTTAGAATTAAGGGCACTGGAGGAAAGGCATAGAACATACTCCTCTTCCACAGTAAAGGGAAGGCATCCCCAAGGAGTGGTGACCCAGCTCCCCCAAACAGAAGAGGACACAGTTTTCAGAAGTGGTGAAGAGATTGATCTGTGGCCATCCCCATCTCTAGAATATGTCTTGGAGGACCTGAGTGTCCAGGTCTCATTTGTAGTTGTGGGAGAAGTGTCTGCTGAGAGCATTGGCAATGGTGTTCTAGATGCCTAGAAAGTAGACTGCTGAAAATCTGGATATAGTTGGTTATGCACCAGTTCCAGAACTTATAGCTTCAGTGTGCAAGGAGGGGGATTTGTATACTGGCCATAGGCTTTGTGCCCCTCCCGGCTGAGCTCCTTCCACAGTGCCCTTCATGGTCCAGCTTCCTCTAGCCAATCCTCTCTTCACCCCCTTCTCCAACCACCTTCCAACTGCCCCCTTTGAGTACATTCCAAGCTGTCCCCTACCCCCCAGCTCGAGCTGTCCTCTCACTGGCTCCCCACCCCCTTGACAGCATTCTACGCTGCTGCACCACAGTTGCAGCAGGTGCTAGTGCCAGTACTACACTCAGTCCTTCTTGTGACCCAAGCAGGGACACAAGAATAGCATGCGATTAAGTGTATGATCATTTTACAGTTCTCAGAAGCTTGTAATAGCAAATAAAGATTTAACATAAGGGTATATCTACATTGAACACTCCTTACAGCAAGGTGTTGAGTATGTGCACTACACGGCCCTCCAGGCAAGTTTATAAGTAGCCGGGCAGATAGTGAGGCACTGCTTAGGCAAGTAAAGCTACACCTCAACCCTTAGAGTATGTACCAGACATGGATCCCCACACACCCATGCACTGCCTCCCCAGTCTACTCCGCATAGTGTCCTGCTGCCAGAGTCTTCCCCTACCACAGAGGAAGGCTGAAAATATAACAAACTCGGTTTTGTAGTGCATGCAGAAATGACTTAATAGTGGATTAAGGAAAACCAATTGACGGAGTCCTTCACAAGAGGCTGTGAAGAGAACTAGTCAGCACCTGACAAGTACTGTCATGAATCCAATACCAATCTAAGAAACAAAGTAGGAAAAAAAGGTCAAGTTTTCATCATGCAAGAGGCTAACAGCAGGGTGCACAGAGTTCTGTTTTAGGACCAGCAGTGATCTGGAAGCAGGGGCAGCCAGTGAGGGAGCAAAGCTTGCCAAGGACAAAATTAGGTTGGTCAAGACCAAAGGAACCTAACCAAGCTAGATAATATGGGCAGCATGATGGCAAATTAGATTTACTGTTGACAATACAAGGTAAACTGATGTAGTCATTTTGACTACCAGGTTAGGTAGGTAGGTTGTAGATCAAATAGAACTCAGGAAAGACCTAGGCGTTTTTCAAATCCATGGATTTTAAGGGCATTATGATCATCTTTCTAGTCTGACCTTCAAAGTCAGCCCATAGAATCTCATTTAGTGATCCCTGCATCAAGCCCATACCTAGTGATTAAGCTACAGCATCTTTTAGAAAGACATCCAACCTTGATTTAAAGATTCCACGTGATAATGATGATTCCAGGTGATGGTGATCCACCACTTCTAAGGCCTTGTCTACACTAAAGGGAAAAGTTGATCTAAGCTACACAATTTGAGTTACGTGAATAGCGTAACTCAAGTCGACGTAGCTTAGATCTACTTACCACAGAGTCCACACTACGCGATGTCGACGGGAGACGCTCTCCCATCGACTTCCCTTACTCTGCTTGATCGGGTGGAGTACAGGAGAGTGATCTGCGGTCAATTTAGCGGGCACCGATGCATCGATCGCCACGCATCAATCCCCCAGTAAGTGTAGACAAGCCCTCATAACACCTTGTTTCTAGACAAGATGTGTCTAGTTTCAGTTTCCAGCCATCAGGTCGTATTATGCCTCTCTTTGCTAGATTAAAGAGCCTTCTGCTATCAGAAGTCTTCTTCCCATATAGGTACTTGTAGAACATGGTTGAGTCACCTCAACCATTTATTGGATAAATTAGATTTTATTTTACTTTACAAGAACTAGGGGAACAGAGGATGTTGTGAAGGCAAAGACTATAACAGGGTTCAAAAACGAACAAGATAAATTCATGGAGGATAGGTCCATCAATGGCTATTAGCCAGGAGGGGCAGGGATGGTGTCCCTAGCCTCTGTTTGCCAGAAGCTGGGAATGAGTGACAGGAAATGGATCACTTGATGATTCCCTGTTCTGTTCATTCCCTGAGGCACCTGGCATTGGCCACTGTTGGAAGACAGGATACTGGGCTTGATGGGCCTTTGGTCTGACCCAGTATGGCCATTCTTATGTACTACTTTAATCTCACTGAATGGCAGGTTTTCGAGATCTTAAATCACTCTTGTAGCTATTTTCTTAACCCTGTCAGAAGTTTTCATATTTGAAATACATGGAATTACTTTTATTTGATCTTTACACCAAGAATCAAAATTTATGTAGCTGTTGCAATTTATGTAACCTGCCCTACTACTGAAGTATACTAGCTAGATCACTCTTTACTTCTAATATATGGAAATTTGTGGGTTGAAGGTGGCTAGGAATTGTGTCCTGATATTAGCTTGTCTGTACATTTATGTTAAGGCACTATTGCTGCCCATGTATCCTAAATACCATGTTTGTTGGAGGTGGCAGAGGGTGGTCTGTTTACTCAGATTTCACCATCTTGAATTTATCCTGTAGGCCTCTAAAATAGTTTGTGACCCACAGACTTCAGGTGTTTAATTCTTATTCCCATGGCCAGTGCATGACCATGTTAATCACTAAGATGATCTTTTCTCAAGTCTTTGATTTTAGAAGTTGAGAGATACCTGACTTTTGGAGAGACAGGCTGGGTCACCAGATTCTGAGACATCTTTTCTAGGAGCCATTTGATTTGGAGTCTGGGAATTGTGAAGTTGTTTTGAGGCAGCAACTAGAACAGACAACATAGATGCTATTTTATATTTAAGGACATTACTAAGCTACAAAAAATAAAATAAAAAAATTAAAAAAAAAGTTTTGCTAGCCATTAACAATAGCAAGAATCAAACCCCCAGTCTGAAACCTACAAACCTCTACCGAGGTCTCAGAAAAATACATTGACAATGTCGTTTCTACAACCTTAGATACTCAAGTGACTACAGTAACTCCTCACTTAACACTGTAGTGATGTTCCTGAAAAATGCGACTAAGTGAAACGATGTTAAGCTAATCCAATTTCCCCATAAGAATGAATGTAAATGGGGGGGGCAGGTTCCAGGGCAGCTTCCCCTATTCTGCAAGCACCGGGGCAGGGGGCTCAACCCTCAGCCCGCCCACTCCACCCCTTCCCCCAAGCTCCCACCCTTGACCCGCCTCTTCTCCCCCCCCCCCACCTCCGCCCCCTTTACTTCACACGCTGCGTCCTAGCTGCTCCTCCCTCCTAAAGGCCGCAAGCCAGCTGATTGCTGCGTTTTGGAGGCAGGAGGGAGGACTCAGCGCGCAGGCTGCCCCTCCCTCCCCTGCCTCCCAAACGCCACAAGCCAGCTGATTGCCGCCAGCAGGAGGCAGGGGAGGGAGGGAAGGAGGGGATAGACGCGCCAAGTCCTCGCTCCTCCCGCCTGCCTCCAAAATGCTGCAAGCCAGGAGGCAGGGAGAAGGTGCTGATCCGCGGGGTCTGCCGGCGGGTGGGAGGCATGGGGGCGCGTAGGGAGGCTGCCAGCTGTGGAGAAAGCAGGCAGCCAAACAACGTAAGAGTGGAGCATTGCACAAACTATAAAGGAGTATGTTCCCTAATTGATCAGCAATGTAACAACGAAACAACGTTAAAGGGACGACTTTAAGTGAGGAGTTACTGTACATGAATATTAAAAGAATCTCTGATTAAGGGTGCTAACTGGAAGCCATACTACTTCCAAAAGCATAAATTATAGCTTACTGTGCCCTCATTTTAGCAACAGTGATGTTGAGGACAATCTGAACTATCTATTCTGGCAAGCAGCACATTTAACGACCATACTGAAGTTCTCTTGTTCTCCCAAAACCCACATGTCCACCTATTGAAAGTGTTCCCATGGTTTAATGTAAATATTTTCATACTGCAATCAAGAGAAGGTTTCAGCCTATGGCTCTAGCCTCGGGGGGCGGGCAAACTTTTTGGCCCAACGGCCACATCTAGGTATGGAAATTGTATGGCGGGCCATGAATGCTCACAAAATTGGAGGTTGGGGTGCAGGAGGGCATGAGGGCTCCAGCTGGGGGTGCAGGCTCTGGGGTGGGGCTGAGGAGTTGGGGGTGCAGGAGGGTGCTAAGGGCTGGGACTGAGGAGTTCGGAGGGGGATCAGGGCTGGGGCACGGGAGGGAGTCAGGGGGGCAGGCTCCGGGCGGCACTTACCTCAAGCAGCTCCCAGAAACAGCGGCACATCCCCCCTCCGGGACCTATGCGGAGGCGCGGCCAGGAGGCTCTGTGCACTGCCCTGTGCGCAGGTGCTGCCCCTGCAGCGCCCATTGGCTGTGGTTCCTGGCCAATGGGAGCTGCGGGGGGCAGCGCTGGGGTGGGGGCAGCGTGAGGGAACCCCCTGGCTGCCCCTATGCGTAGGAGCCGGAGTGAGGATGTGCTGCTGCTTCTGGGAGCCATGTGGAGTGGGGCAAGACCCCGACCCCGCTCCCCGGCTGGAGCAGGGCAAGCCCCAGACCCCGCTTCCCAGCGGGAGCTCGAGGGCCAGATTAAAATGTCTGGAGGGCCGGATGTGGCCCCTGGGCTGTAGTTTGCCCACCTATGCTCTAGCCAGTTAGTGCTTTACTGCAGTAGGTCTTCCCTGGAAGTGACTGGAAGCTTTTGAAGGCTGACCTTCTGCAAGGTTATTACTACAGCTGTAATACGTGGTGTTTTATTTGAACAGAATCAATACAAATCAGTATTCCACAGAAAGCACTAGTGACTGAAGAGCTCCTGACAGTGGAAGCCTCAGGCTTGGTCTACACTACTTACTTCGGCATAACTAAGTCGCTCAGGGTTGTGAAAAATCCACACCCCATGAGTGACAGTTATACCGACCATAACCCACCCATGTAGACAACACTAGGTCAGGGGGAGAGCTTCTCTCACCGACATGGCTTAATAACACCTCCACAAGAGGCGGTAGCTGACGGGAGAGCTCTCTCTCTTTGCATTGGTGCAGCTGTGCCAATGTAAATTTGAAGTATAGCCCTGCTCTCAGATGAGTTGGTACTAAGGAAGCCTGCAGTAATTCCCCTCCACACACTTTTTTGGGGAGTGGGGGGGGGGGGGAAGGGAGCAAAACTCCCTAAGATTATGAATCAATTAGGGGAGGAAGAAGCAGAAGCCACAAACACGGCTACACATCTTATAAGGGAAATAAGCCTTAGAGTTCCAAAACGCTGAATCTATCTTGGGGTTTACCCAAACCTACATTAAAAACACTATGGCAAGATATTCCATTTAAGTGAGTGTAGTTCATGGATAGTTCAGCATTAGCCTCACCTTGCGTCAACGGATGACTTCGAGGGATACGACTCTGGAACAGTCTAGATTGAAGAGAGATGAAAGTTAGTTAAGGTTGACTTTTAATACTGTGGTTCCAATAGACCAAAAATCAAAGATTAAGGGCCAAATTCACCACTGGCATACGTGGACGCCACACCTTTGCTTTCACAAGAGGTATCTCTGCTTATAGTAGTGATGAATTAGGCCCTTCATGGCAAGATCATGGTAAAGGAGAAGCTGGACTGTAACAGCATGATAATTCAAGTGTCACTAGGATAGCCAATTGCTGAGTCTCCATTATAACTGAAGTGTCCCACAGAGTACTTCCAAAGCATGTTAATTGAAGTGGACCAGGCTATTTTGTTCTTTAAAATGGACCTATGCAGTAAAAATGACACCATACAGGGCAGACCAGTGGATCAGCCACATGCCAACGATGAGAGAAACAAAAACCTTGACAAGTTATATTGGAACTGGAAAATATTCAAAAAGGTGCAACAAAAATTATTAGGTGTATGGAACAGCTTCCATTTGAGGAGAGATTAATAAGACTGGGACTGTTCAGCTTGGAAGAGACAACTAAGGGGGGATATGATTGAGGTCTATAAAATCATGACTGGGGTGGAGAAAGTAAATAAGTTATTTATGCCTTCTCATAACACAAGAACTAGGGGCCACCAAATGAAAATAGGCAGCAGGTGTAAAACACAAACAAAAGGAAGTATTTCTTTACACAATGCACAGTCAACCTGTGGAACTCTTTGCCAGAGGATGTTGTGAAGGCCAAGACTATAACAGGGTTCAAAAAGAACTAGATAAATTCATGGAGGATAGATCCATCAATGGCATCCCTAGCCTGTGTTTGCCAGAAGCTGGGAATGAGCGACAGGAAATGGATCACTTGATGATTACCTGTTCATTCCCTCTGGGGCACCTGGCATTGGGCACTATCGGAAGACAGGATACTGCGCTAGAAGGACCTTTGGTCTGACCTAGTATGGCCGTTCTTAAGTTCCTGACCCCTTGTATTTTCAAAAATAAGACACTGCAGTCCAACTCTCTTCAGTGTCAGTAGAAAAAGGTAACCCACAAGTCTAGACATATTGAACAGTGAGGAAGTGTTGATGTTTAGCTTGTGTGAACCTTTTACAGGAAATTCGGTTGTCTTTACCCTGCTGGAAGATGTATATTTAGGCAGGTTCAGTACTTCACTGAATACCACATTTTGAACAGTTCCTATTTGCAAGATGTGTGTGCCAAGAAAGAGCATATAATAAAAACTACCTGTATTGTTCTTGCAGATTTTCCATTGGTTCTGCCTGGTTATGAATACCCTTTTGAAGAACAGCACCAGCATGTTGTATATTCCCTTCAGTTTCAAGCTGTTGAGCCCAAGCAATGTACAAAGCAGATGTCCTAGTACCAACTCCTTGGCTGTAGATATAGTCAAAAAATTGACTAGGAGCACTGATGAATTCTGCCTACAGAACATAACATACATACCCATTGGCACGTTAAAATACAAAAAAGTGCATCACTACTTCTGTCTATAAATCCAACCTTCCCCATTATAAAACTGTTTGATTCTTATGTCTATGGCAAACCTAGAAATCCCGCACATTACACATGAAAGACTATCCTTTTTTCTAGTAGCACAATTGAACCACTTTTCTGATGCAGAGGAAAACTTTGAGGAAGGAGGAAGTAAGCCATGCTAACCAGAAGCCCACCTCTCAAGCACTTGGTGGGTAGAAAAGGTATTTCTCCAATCATATTAACGGAACAAGACTGAAAAGCCCCCTCAAGCTTAATTAAGACAGACTAACATTTGAAGTCAGTGCTGTTGTGTGGACTCCTCCCCCCCGATGGCCTTGTCTACACTAGGATTTAAAAATGCGATGTTAGTGCGACATTAAGAACAGCTCAAGGGCAGAGGGCACCCTGATATCAAGCAGTGAGTCTCAGCTGGCCTTATTAGCCCAGTGTACCCCAACTCACTATTGTTATAATCTATATCCGAGATGTTACTCCTGAGGGAATTGTGTGCCAAAAATTAAAAATTCTGTACAAAATGTTAAAATTCTGTATATTTTATTTGAGAGTAAAGATGTGTCATGTAATAGCTCATTGGAAAGCATATGGCTCACTGTTCTTAATATTGTGTAAGGTAAGTGCATGCAACTGATGCAAAGCTATGGACATAAACTGAAGAAGTGTATTTTCTAGTCAAACAGGAGTTATCCCTCCCTAAACAAAGGGATCGGGGTTTATCCACCAGGCAGTTTGAAAGTACTTTGGAAGTAAGTCAATGAGAATGTATTTACATATCAGATAAACAAAGCTAACAAGTGTGGGAGGAAGAGAAAGTGTGTCTACACTCCAGCAGGGAAGAGAAACTTTATCTGAGCTATAAGGGGGGTGGGGGTGGTCTGACCCTCCGATAATAAGTAACTGAATAACCTGATCGCATACAATATTAGTGTATCATGTAAGGTCTTTTACAAATGCCTGTAACATTGTTTATTAATGCATACATTGTACAATGACATTAATACTCATTGATATTCTGTTTTAAAATTTGTGTGCGCCAAACACAAGAAGGAACAATTCCCACCCAGACAGGACTGTGGGTAGCTATTTACTGGTCTCCTCTGTAAATTAAGCATGGTAGGATCAAAATAATGGAAGCTCCATTTACATACAGGGGGATGGGAAGCCCACAGGAAAGGAAGAACGGGTTGAGTTCAGCTTCCTCATGGACACAGCAAGCCGAGTACAGAGGAGGGGTTCCTGCCTTCTAAAGCAAGGTCATCAAACTTTGGGAGATAAGCAAGGACAGAGAGCCATTTTAGGCATCCATCACTGGACAAATGCAGGAGGGAAGTACTTTGCAAGCTGAGAAAGATGGGTCCTTGAACCCAACCATGGAGACAGTTGGAGTCTCTGGGAACTGGACTACAGAGTAAGGGAAAGAGAGCACCTAAGATCTTTCACTTGGGGAGACATGGGAAGCCAACCCTTTGTTCTTCTGGGAAGAGGTCCTGGTCAAAAGTACGGTTAGCCATTTTGAGTCATCTTGTGGGAAGCATGTGATAAGGATTTTACTTTGAACCAAGATAGTAGCTTGTTAAGTCTTAGCTATTAGAACGCATATTTTGTTTTACTTGTAATCCTATCTTTATTTCCTTGAACTCACGGTCTTTGTTTTGTTTAATAAGAAGCAGGCAGCATTTTCTCCTGCAAATGTAAACAAACTTATTTGTCTTAGTGACTGGTTGAACAAGAAGTAGGACTGAGTGGACTTGTAGGCTCTGAAGTGATTTTGGTTTTGAGTGCAGTTATGCAACAACAACAAAAATCTACATTTTTAAGTTGCACTTTCATGACAGAGATTGTACTACAGTCCTTGTATGAGGTGAATTGAAAAATACTATTTCTTTTGTTTATCATTTTCACAGTGCAAATATTTGTAATAAAAGATAATATATACTTTGATTTCAATGACAACACAGAATATTATATATAGATATATAGATACACACACACACTCTCAACATGAAGAGAAACAACCAAAATATTTAATACATTTCAATTGGTATTCTATTAACAGTGCGATTAAAACTGAGATTAATCGATTAATTTAATTCCAATTACTTTTTTTTAGTTAATTACATGAGTTAACTGCAATTAATCAACAGCCTTAATTCAAATTATTTCTGACACTGGTAAATTCCCCACATATTTTCACTTCTTAGTACATATCTCAGTGTACCTACTAGTTTAATGCAGTGCTTAACGAATCTGGGATCCTGGTGGTACCTCTCCTGACTGATGAACACTTTCACAAGCTGCTCTAATGAAGCGGACAAGCGTTCCTGTCCGCCCTGAAGCGGGCAAGCACTTTCCACCCATTGCAGGTATCTGGAACAAGAGGCACATGTCACTGATGTGGCACCTGCAGTGTTTTAGGATACGCGCTGTTCGGAAAGCAAAATGCAAATGCCAACCTGNCGCGCGGGCCCCGCCCCTTGGCAGCCAGCCCCCCCCCCCCCCCCCCCCCCCCCCCCCCCCCCCCCCCCCCCCCCCCCCC
>QXTE01000187.1:1959879-2038777 GCA_003942145.1 Platysternon megacephalum
GTCCCCCCCGGCCCTGGCACCCACCCTCACAGCCCCACCCCACATAACTGACCCCTCCTCACAGGGTGGCTGCATGCCTGGGCTCTCCCCCAGAAGCTGGGCACCAGACAGCAGCACGTGGCACACTGGGCTACCAACCCCGGGTGCGACACCAGCATGCCTAGTGGCTCCATGCAGCGCCAACGCAAGCAGCCAGCCATGCACACCCCCAAGCAGTATACAAGCTCCAGCAGCTGTATGCCAACGTAAGTTGCACTGTCCTTGGAGTCAGGTTTCAGAGTAGCAGCCGTGTTAGTCTGTATCAGCAAAAAGAACTAGGAGTCCTTGTGGCACCTCAGAGACTAACAAATTTATTTGAGCATAAGCTTTCGTGGGCTAAAACCCACTTCATCGGCTGCATGCAGTGGAAAATACAGTAGGAAGATATATATACACAGAGAACATGAAAAAATGGTTGCAGTGCTCCAACAAAAAAACTTCAAAAACAGACTCCAACGAGAAACTGCAGAATTGGAATTAATTTGCAAACTGGACACCATTAAATTAGGCTTGACTAAAGACTGGGAGTGGATGGGTCATTACACAAAGTAAAAACTATTTCCCCATGCTGATTTTTCCCCCCTACTGTTACTCACACCTTCTTGTCGACTGTTGGAAATGGGCCACCCTTATTATCACTACAAAAGTTTTTTTCTCCTGCTGATAATAGCCCCCCCTTAATTGATTACTCTTGTTACAGTTGGTATGGCAACACCCATTTTTTCATGTTCTCTGTGTAGATATATCTTCCTACTGTATTTTCCACTGCATGCATCCGATGAAGTGGGCTGTAGCGCACGAAAGCTTATGCTCAAATAAATGTGTTAGTCTCTAAGGTGCCACAAGTACTCCTCGTTCCTTTTGTTCTTGTAGTGTGGACATGGCCTAAGCTGCCCGACTGCAGGTGCCCATTTGTGGACAGCTATGTAGAAATAAGTGCCTCACTCCAGCCAGGATTTAAACACCCATACATCATGCAGAAAGGGGCAGGGCTTAGCACACACTCCTGTTGTTCCCATCTCCCATTGGCTAGTTTAGGCTGCTCCCTATCTAGGGCCTGGCTTTTGTGGCACCCATTCTTAGACACCTATCTTTCCCCGTTCATTGTATAGGGAACCTGGGTCCTCCCGGAGCTCAGCTTTGTGGATCACAGTGTTGTTCCTGTGTAAGCTCAAAAGTTTGTCTGTTTCACAAACAGAAGTTGGTCCAATAACAGATATTACCTCACCCACCCTGTCTCATGGGACCAACACAACTACAACAGACACTGCATACAGTATTATTGTTCCTGTGATTTTCTAGATGCATAAAAGTTAGGTCCTGCAATATTCAGCACTGCAACACCTAAATCATTTGTGAATCTGGGCCCATGTACACTAAATGCAGGGAAACTATCAAAAGGATTGCTTTCTTTTTAAGTGATTATTGCATTCTAGAAGAGACAAATGTATGGCACAGGAAGGAAAACGAATAGTGAAAGATACACCTAACCAGTGTATGACTTTGAAATATTAAGAGAAGTTGCTTAAAAGAGGGAGAATTCCAATTAATAGTCCAGGTAAATAAGAAATTACTAATAAATTAATAAAATACAAAAAGCTTCTGCTTCTAAGGATCAACATTTGCTATATACTACTGCCACCTACTGGATACTGACAGAGGTAGCAAAGAATCTGAGATCCCATTGGCAAGCATCTAAGGGCACGTTTTTTCACACCCCTGAGTGAGAAAGTTGCAGCGCTGTAAAGTGCCAGTGTAGACAAGCCCTAAGTGTCGCCTTCCAATGATCCTTGAAAACAGTGTATGATGCCTGAAGTCATCACGTGAGATCTCAGAGTTTGCTGAGCATGCGATGGAAGCTGTAGAATCTAGAAGAGCTGTCAGACTCTTGGGATACGTTTTCACTAGCCGCCGGATCGGCGGGTAGTAATCGATCTATCGGGGATCGATTTATCGCGTCTCTCGATCCCTGAACGCGCTCCTGGTCGACTCTGGAACTCCACCAGGGCGAGAGGCGGAAGCGGAGTCGACGGAGCCGCGGCCATCGATCCCGCGCCGTGAGGACGCGAGGTAAGTCGATCTAAGATACGTCAACTTCAGCTACGCTATTCTCGTAGCTGAAGTTGCGTATCTTAGATCGATCCCCCGCCCTAGTGTAGACCAGCCCTTGGACAGCTCACCCTTACTCCAAGGTTATCAGGGCTGAAAAGAAGTGAGATTTCATCTCAAGGATTGTTTTTCTCTTTGTTCTCTACAATCACTAACAAAAAGTTACCTAGTGAGACTTCAAGGAACCATATTTTCAATTAAATAATGCTATAAGCTTGTGATGGGGGAACTCACCTCTTGAGCACCTTCTGCTGCTACTTGCAGTACTGCAGGCCCTTTCCCACTCCTGGCATCCCATAGGGTGTCAACTTCACTTGGTGGGTTTTCCATAGCTTGGCCCTTCAGCCAGGTCACACACTCAAAACAAACCCCTTCCAAAGTAACAAAAATCCCACCAAACTGTTTATCTGCCCTCATCAGTCTACAGCCCCAGCTCTGTGTCTTTTAAATTCAGTCCTTCGCTTAGGCTTCCAAACGGGCCTTGTCACCTTCTCAGGGTTTACACCACTTTGCAGGTGGGGGAACCTGGACCTGCCCACTGCTCCAGGTTCCAACCCAAGGACCCTATAAATAGCAGTCACTTACTGCTCACATCAATTCATTACTGGTACTTCCCTGCGCCTCTTCCCACCTGGCCCCTTTATCTTCACCCCTTAGCTCAGGGTTACAGTTCTCAGATCCTCTCTCCTCCAGCTTAAGTAATTGAAACCAGAGCCAAACTCTGGTTAGTCCTTGAGCTCCTGTGAGGGAGGGAGGAACCCAGTCCCAGCAAGGGATGGCCCAGCAGCTCCTTTTAGCTAAGACTGCTGGGCTCTGATTGGCTGCTTCCACAAGGCCTCTCTAGGCAGTCCTGGAGGACCCAACTTCCTTTCCTGAGTAGGGTATAGTAGGACTGCAGGGCCTTAGCAGGAGGCCAGGAAGGCGACTGGTACACCCAGCACAGCATGTTTCTCTTTTGTAAGGCCATGTAAGTCCAAGTGCATTGATGTAAGAGAGCCTCAAACAATAACTTTAAGCAATTGCTTTTGATGTTTTCAACTAGTCCCAGTCAAATCAAACACTAGAAATAGTAGGGACCATATTCCTAAGCGTGCTTGAGACAAAGTGCACCCCTACTCCTTGAAACATTAAAGAGTGAGAAGTGTTTTAGAGGTAACGAATTTGTAATAGCTGTTGCCAACTTGCAATTACAACATAAGAAATGATATCAGAGACTTTTTAAGTAACAATAACACTTAGCTTGTTGCTGAGAATTGTACTGGTAGGTGTTGCTGGCTTGCCTACCAGGCTCCAAGTGCAAGCCACGTGGGTGGTATGTGTGTGCATTTTTGCTGATTAAGGTTGTTTGTGCACATCTGTTGATCACGTTCAGTACATAATGATTCCCTGCACAAAATACTTGGTTCCTACTCCAAAGTTCCTACTATCATTTCATCTTTTATTAAAAAAAATACATACAATTTAGCGGAATTTCAACTTTTTGAAAAGTTCCCAATTAGCTCTCTGAGATTTGGTAGGTTCTTGTCCAAAGATCAGAACCAGTATTATTAAAATTACTGTGATTGGGAACCCCAGTGTGCATGGTTGCAACACTCACATTTAGGAAAAACCTTCTGTAATAGCTTATTAACATAGTTAGCAAAGTTATAAACACTCCAACCCAACACATAACAAAAGTGGTCAGATCTAGCCAACTCAAACTACTCATAATACAAAAATAGGATTTCTTCATAAATGAAAATAATACATGTATTTTATTTTTATAGGAATATGCACTCTGAAATTGGGTGGAGACATTCCAAATCAAGGCCCTGTTCTGTAGACTTATGCATGTGTTTAACTTTAGGTATATGACCAGGCTCATTGACTTTTTATCTGCTGGGAATTCTCAGTTTTGCCCACTACAAGAAATAACAAGATTTTTTAAATGGGTCTTCTGTAATGCTTCGGTGGGTCTACTCACATGGGTCAGTTTTTAGCAGTTTAGCAGAACTGGGGTCTAAGCAACCATGACCAAAAAACCACCCCAAAAACCAAAACCTAAAACCAACCAACCAACTTGCATTGCGTTGACCAATAAAATTGCTCTTGATTTATTTTTTTCCTTTCAGTTTTGGCTCTGTTGCTCCAGATGGACAGTATCATTCACCCATGACAAGGAAATGTGCCATATTTAGTGCTGGACTAGCCGTTCTTATACCAAGCAGATGAGCCTCAGGTTATATCTGCACTGTGATGTAAGCCCAGGCTGAGACTCAGGCTCAAGTCCTAACCTGGCTTCCATCCATACAAAAATATTTTGGACTTGGGCTCAGACGGTGGAGGGTCAGAGCCTGAGTCAAGCCAGGACCCAGGGTTCAAGCCCTATCGTTCTACAGTGTAGAAGCAGTTCACTCCTGCCCCCAGACTTGGGTACTTGGAGTCCACTAAAAGTATCCCACAATGCTACAGGCCGACTTCCTTTGTCCTCTCTCTCCCAAGACTCTCCAATCAACTCTCAGGAAACTGACGCGCCCCCCTTCACCTTGTTCTACTACAGCAGCTTGGTGTTTAACCCTTCCATTTTATTCTGACTGCAGAGCTGCAAACACACCTTAGGAGAACCTTTGGCATTTGCACTAGATATCGACCAGAAGTCCTTTACAAAGCGCGCTGCACTGTGGTCATGGGAGCACAGCCAGCTTTTGGTTAATCTCTGGTGCAAGGCCAGCAAAACAGTGGATTTTAGGAAGAGTACCAGGCATGACCATGCATACCAGCAAATAGCGAAGAAGCTAGTGGTGTTGGAAATGTAGCAGACCGGTGACCAGTGCAGAGAACGGATTAAGAGGCTCAAGACCGAGTACCGTACAACCAGTGACCACCACCACACCTCTGGCAGCTCGCCAACATCATGCTTATTTTATGATGAGCTCGACCGAGTGCTGGGGACGGCACCGAGCATGAAGCCACCGGTGGTGCATGATGACCTGGTCAGCCAGGCTGGTGCCCTGCTGGCCCCAGAAGACAGCATGGAAATCGATGGGAGCCAGCAGCAGGTGCCGAATGAGGCAAATGAAGTGACTCTGCTGATGAAACTGGTCCTAGAGGAAGCTTTGCCACAGGAGCAGCTGCAACACATCCTGATGCCATACTTGGAGGAGCTTTTTGATGCTCTCCCCCACCCCCACCCCCACCCCTCCCGAGGAACTGGCAGCAGAGACAAAAGAGGAGACGCTGTCCCAGAACCTGGTAAGTTTCTGGCTCAATTTTTATGTTTATTCATATAAGAATGGGACGGATTTCTGCTCTATGAACCAATGCAAAAGTTATTACAAGCCCCGGGTAGCAGCGTGTGTCCAGTAATGGTGGAGTGAATCCCAGTGCCTTCACATCACCTCCCACCACAACGTGGAATTCAAAATGGAGACCAGGAAATGCAATCGGTAACAGGCATCTACAAGCCTGGGAAGGCTTACATATTTGCTAGTACAGACCAGTTTGTTAAAATAAGAACCTTATATTATCTTCCCTGTACGTATGCCATTCCGTACAAATCCCTGGTGTAACGAGCTGCCTGAAAAGACTGAACAATGTGGGGTGGGGAGCGGGAAGAGGTTCAAATGTAGTTCATTTCTGTTAAATGTCATCCATGCATTCCATGGGTGACAAAATCAGTCACAAATATGACTGGGGGTTTGAATTCAGCCCAGAAATTTGCCAGGGGGAGAAGGTGGCTGACAGTGGGGTTATGCATGTTTGCATGCAGTCCTAACAGGCTCTGTCGGAAGCCATGTGGAGGCAGTAACCCATGTGGACGCTAACGCAGCATCCTGTTGATTCCCTCATTTATTCTGACCCAATCCCAGGTGCCGATAGCTGTAAACGTTTTCCGTAGCAGGAACTCCAGATTTATGAGTCACATTTTGGGGGAGGGCATATATTTCGGGGCCACCTTGTTAGCTCACCAATCCACTCCACTTGTAAGATGTTCTGTTTAGTCACCTTACATTCAGAAACTTCAGTGACACACGTACCTGGTTTCCCATCGGCAGTTTGAAATGACATTTCTCTTCAGTTGGGCAGCACAAGAACTGATATGGCCTCCAAAATCTGCAATGCCTGAAATGAGAGAGAAGGCTTCTGTAGCACAAAGCAGCCACCAACTTCCCCACAAACTCCATTTCTGGGGGGAAAATTATTTTAAAAAATAGTGTTGTAGCCGTGTTGGTTCCGTAATATTAGAGACACCAGGTGGGTGAGGTAATATCTTTTATTGGACCAACTTCTACTGGTGAGAGAGACAAGCTCTCGGACTACATGGAGCTCTTCTTCAGATCTGGGGAATGTTACTCAGAGTGTCACAGCTAAATACAATGTGGAACAAATTCTTTAGTATAAGAAGTTAACACGTATTTCAAGGGCCACTTCACCTTGAACTGGAAAAGGCAGTCCTGTGGCTCAGTGTCCCAGGGCTGGAGCAAGGAGCTGGGAGGACCCAGGGAGAGGCCTGGGATCCAGAGCGGGAGGCTGTGCTAACCACAGGCTTATGGGAAACAGCACAAGGGGCTTGGAGGTAGGAAATGGCCCAGGGAAACAACAGCACAGCTAAAGGATCAGAGGACCCCCGAGCAGAGGGTGGGTCAGGGTTCCCCTACTAGCCCCAAGGAAGGGGCATAAAGCCCCAACACAAGGACTGTTGAGCCCACGGTGGGACTCAGGACTGAGCTCAGAGGATGGGGTTGGGGAGTAGCCCCTGAGGGGCAGAAGCATTGCGTGTTTGGGCTTCTAATTGGATTATTGTTACCCTGGAAGGGGTCCTGAGCCATGTGTGACTTAGCCTTTGACTAAGTGTTGGAGAGAAACAGGTAATTGCTGGGCCAAAGTGGCAGTCAACAGGGGGTCCTAGAGGCGAAGGTCCCCGCAGTGCCATACTCCGACACCAGAGGGTGCTATGGCAGCGAGTACAACTGCTTACATCTCCCTTTTCTGTAGACTGAATGTGCCAGCTTCACTTAACCCCTTATTGGTCTTGCTTTTTGGCCTGCCCCCAAACCAAAAAACTCCAGCAGAAGTTTAACTCCCTTTAAAAACATGAGCTACTCGGTAAACCAGGCCACCCAGCTTCAACTGTGATGTTTGCTCCTGTCAACCCAAGACTATGGGCTGGACTGTGCCAGCTACACATAGTGAGGGGCAACACACTTATGAATGAAATATTTCCTGGTAGAGTTCCTGGCAGAGAAGATCCAAGGACTAGCTGGCGTCAGTCAGGGATTTGACAGTCTGATGCAAGAGAAGAGAGAGGAGGCTGCACAGACAACTCACAATTTGCAGACACCTGCCAACAAAGAGGACCTGGACAGCAGACGGTTAGACGAGGAGGGGGAACCATGGAAGAACATGACCACAAGGGCAAGGCAGAGGAAGAGACCAGCTAATGGAGAAGGAACAGAGTTGAGGAACAGATGTGCTGCACTGGAGAACAGGGAGGAAAAGCAGGTAGAAGATGGGGTGGCAAGAAAGAAGAAAAGGGAAGCCAGTCCTCGCAGAAAAGAGGAAGAGACGATGGACCCGGAGCCCTAGGAAGAAGGAGGATAATATACAGGGGACTGTGAGAGAATGGTCTGCAGACAGAAGGAAGAACAGAGAGAGGGAACCTGAGGTTCACACCACATCAGGAAGAGGCAGGTCTGTGTGACTGGAGACTCCACACTAAGAAGAATTGAGAGGACAGAGGGTGCACTGTCTACCACAAATGGGGATACGAGATGTTGACCTGAGGCTGAAAAGGATCCTGATGGGAACGGTGAAAAATCCACTGATTATCCTTCATGTTGGGACAGATGACACTGGAACAGACTGTGGACAACTGCACTAGGGTGGGGAAGATGCTCAAAGAATAGATCAGAAGATCTTTGTGGAATTCTTCCGGTTGCTAGAGGAGTATGGCGGAGGTCTGACAAGACAATGAAGATTACTGGGAGGCTGCTGCACCAGAGGGTCCCCTTATGGCAAACCCATCCCACAGACATTGTGATGTGTTAGGGACCTGCCTTCCAGCCTGATCTTCTAGAGTTCCCCCACCTCCATTCCAGAGTTACACTCTTTAAAATCCCCAAAGTCACCACAACTACTGAATCACATCAATTTAACTCAGGATGTCTCCTGCTCCTGTTGGAGTCTTTCTCTAGTCCCCTTACCCTGGCTCCTGCCAGCTCTCTTCTCTCCGGAGTAGAACCAGAACCAGCACCTCCACCCCTATCACTGCCTTCTCTCCTCTGGCTGCCCTGAACTGTCTGTATTTAATCTCCTGGCTCAGCCAACCACATCCTCTCCAGGTGTGCCAAGTGAGGTTAATAGAGCCCTCAGGTGTTCACCACTTCCTTCTCAGCACCCAGTTAACCCCTTCCTGATGGGTGTGGAGTTACACCCCCTAGGACGGAGACATTCACAGAGAGTGGACTCTTCTTGACCGATGGATTCCATTTGAGTACCTGGGGTACTAACCATCTAGGATCAAGGCTGGCGTGCCTGATAAGAAGAGTATAATACTAGTGTAACCCGTCTGTCAGGTGTT
This sequence comes from Platysternon megacephalum, assembly GCA_003942145.1. NCBI lineage: Eukaryota > Metazoa > Chordata > Testudines > Platysternidae > Platysternon > Platysternon megacephalum. Next base: position 1,968,587 of record QXTE01000187.1, read on the forward strand.
GTCAGCAGCAAAAAAGCCTGGGTTCAATTTCTGAGGGGTTTCCTTAAAGATGTAATTAATACTGGCTCAAGCTCCCACTCAGAAACCTGAGAAACTATGTACACCACCCAGGGTGCCCCAATAGGCAATTTCTTCCCCGGTCGTAAGTACTGAGTCCTGGGGTTGAAAACAAGAGAACTTTATTTATGGGGGAAAGGGGGAGACAACACAATAAACTTTAGAAAACCAGCTATTAAAAAACAAATTCTGTGAGGTAAGACTCCTACCCCCTCTCCCCCCCCAGTGTTCCTTAACCATAGTCCCAACCTCAGTCCTCCTGGCCACGGTGAATGGCTGGGGCATTTAGCCACTTCCCTCCTCCCCAGCTACCCACTCACAGTTAGCTGCCATGGCTTGGAGAAGTCCAGGGATGCTGGCAGGTGAGCACTGCCTGGGCTGCCCTGAGGACTCAACCACCTGACCCAGCTCAGATGATCCCAGCCTTAATTGCTGGGTAGGGAGGTCCACACCACAGTCCCTTTGACTGCTGCTCCTTCTGCGGCTTCAGATCAAGCGAACCCAGTTCTGCTCCAGCCCAGCGCTGTCCATCGCCTCGAAGCTGCCACTGCTGCTCTGCAGCATCCGTTCCCTCAAAGCTGCCATGGCTGCCGCTGCCACAGCTTTACAGCTGTCTTGACTCAGCTGTTAGAGAGAGATCAATGGTATCTGGGACCCTGTATAGAGTACTCACCCCCAGCGAGGCACTCCCAGCAGGAGACTTTTTCCCTTCTCTCTCCCTTCTCTAGCTTTGCCCAGGCTCCCCGTCCCTACTGTGACTGACAGCAGTCTCAGTCACTGTGACCTTAGGAACATTCAGTGTTGATGTCTTGTCCTTGTATCTCCTGACATGGTCACTTGCATTATATGGCCCTGAAACTCAAAATTTCATCAGTGATGCAGTTGACCGTAAAGAAATAGAAGTGATAACGTGGATAAAACAGCATCAGTTTGGGTCAAAATCACTTGAGAGGATTGTAAAAGAGGTTCTATTGTGATAACATTATGGGTCTGCTGTAGACCATACAGCAGGGTCAGATTTGGATAAGGACAGAGAGCTCTTTTATATTGTTAGTGTAACACTGACAGACCCCGGTCATCGGCGGGCGGGATCGAATCTAGAACCTCTGGAGCTAAATGCATGAGCCTCTACTCTATGAGCTAAAAAAACATGTGGCCCATAACTAAGGCTGTAGAATAGACTCATTAATCTCTCTCTAAGTGGTCTCAGTGCCACTAGATGGGACAGAGCACCACACCCAAGAAGTGTGTGGGTTACATTAGAAAGAAATTCTATCAGAATTGTGTCATTATGGGAAACTTTAACTTTCCAGGTATAGATTGGAGAACAGATGACACTAATATGGGTAGGAATAAATTATTCCTGGATGTAATAACTGACAGATTTCTGCACCAGAGTCACTGAACCAACAAGAGGTGATACTGTTTTACACTTGGTTTTGGTAAATAATGAGGACATTATAAAAGAGCTAGTCATAGGAAATAACCTTGGATCAAGTGATCATGAATTGAGTTTAAATTAAATGGAATGATAAACAAAACCTGGTCATCAGCTAAGGTTTTTTATTTCAAAAGGGCAGACTTTGAGAAATTAAGGGAACTAGTTAGTGAAGGCAACTGGACTGAAGAGTTCAGGGTCTTAAATGTGGAGAAGACTTGGAATTTCTTTAAGTCAGAGGAGAAAAAAATGATCTGGAATTTACATCCAAGCAAGGGGGGGAAATACTTGTAGGGAAGGTGCTCCAGACCTAACTTGGTTAATAACTGCCTCAGAAAGGATGTCTGGAGCAAGCAGGGAGCCTACAATAAATGGAAAAAAGGAATTGATCAACAAAGCATGCTACCTCTTGGAGGTCAGAAAGTATAGGGACAAAGTGAGAATTGAGTTAGACCTTGCAAAGGAAATTAGAACAAATAGCCGCATAAATAAAAAGAGAACAAGAAAAGAAGTGGGGCTCCTATGCAGCGAAAATGGGATAGAGATTAAAGATAATCTACGTATGACCCCAAACCTAAATGAATACTTTGCCTCAGTTTTCAATGAGGGGAATGAAGGCAGGATGGCTGATGGAAATGAGTATCTATGTATGAGTATTACGCTCAAATAAATTTGTTAGTCTCTAAGGTGCCACAAGTACTCCTCGTTCTTTTTTCTAGAAATCTAAGTGACTACATCCATGGTGGAAGCAAAACTTAGAGTTTAATATGCTCAAATCAGAGAGAGATGGATAATCTCCATTCCAGAATTCTGAAAGAACTGCTGTATGGCATTGCAAGTCCACTAGCAAGGATTTTTACTAAATCTATCAAATCGGGGCGGGGGGGGGGGTGTCCTGTATGACTGGAGAATAGCAAACATAGTACATATTTGTGAGAAAGGGGAAACGAGTGATCTTGGCAACTATAGACCTGTTAGTTTGACCTTGGAGCAGGGCGGTCAGACCCTTTAAAGGCCCACAGAGCCAGGGAGCAGCAAGCCCTGGCCTAAGGAGAAGCCCAGCAGGCATGTGTGGGGAACCAGCTGGCCCAGCTAAGCAGCAGCTAATGATTGGCTCTGATTCCAAGCTGGAAGATGCAAGTAAGGACCCACCACTGTAATGGTGGGGACATTGGGAGAGACAAATACTTTCCTGAGCAATGGTGGAAGGCTGCCACAGGGCTATGGTCCCCCTGAGGCTAAGGGACTCTTGAGCCCCTGGGGGGCAGAGGCCACTGCAGTGCCAGCCCAGGTCAGGACGATCTCTTTTATTTCTTGCCTTTGTGTGGCTGAAGACTAAAAGAGTCTGGCCTGAAGGCTAAAACAGAGCTTGGGTGTGGCTGACTGTTTTGTCCCCAGGCTGGTAGACAGGCCCACCAGACTACAGACCTCAATAGCATCCAAGGGTTTAGAACAAAGTCTCAAGGAAAGCATTATAAATGAGATGGAGGTAAACAGCAAATGGGATAAAAGGCAACCTGGATTTACCACAGGTAGATTGTGCCTGCCTTCTGTTGTGTGGAAATATCAACATTTACAAGTTAATCAAAAGATTTGACATTCATTTGAGGGCTTCAAGAGATGCAGAATGCAGCTTTGCTATACCTCCTGGGAATGAAATGAGGCACTTCTTCACAATGTGTTGATGGTTTGGAGGTCCCTGCATTTGCACTGTGGCAAAGGAAATGCAGTAGATCTAATCTATCTAGATTTCAGTAAGGCATTTGATATGGTACCACATGGGAAATTATTAGTTAAACTGGGGAAGATGGGGATTAGTACAAGAATTGTAAGGCTCATAAGGAACTGGCTAAAGGGGAGATGACAGTGGGTTGTTCTGAAAGGAGAACTACTGGACTGGATGGAGGTTACTCAAGGATATGTCTTGGACCAATCTTATTTAATATTTTCATTAATTACCTTGGCACAAAATTAGGAGAGTGCTAATGAAATCTGCTGATGACTCAGTTGGGAGGCATTGTCAATACAGTGGAAGATCAATATTAAGCAGTAAGAACTGGAGTAATAGAAATGGGATGAAATGTAATGCTATAAAATGCGAGGTTATGCACCTAGGGACTAATTTTTGCTATAAGCTGGGTCTCATCAGTTGGAAACAACAGAGGAAGGGAAAGACCTGGTTGTATTGCTTCTCTATGCTAACCTGAGGTTTCCCAATGCTGTGTTCCAGCTGACTAATAAAGCCTGCTCTGTTTTGAAAAGGCTGCATGGAGTTGCTGCAGATACTTGCTGAATTGCATTGATCCCTGAAGGGAATAAAAGTCTCTAAACAGGAGTCTCCTTCAGTGGGACTCTCAGGCCAGAGCTCAGTGTGAGAAACAGGGGTGCTAGGAGACAGGTATTGAGGCTGTTTCAAGGCCAGGGGTAGCACAGATCCTGTAAATCCATGCCACATAGTGCTCATGAAATCATTCAATTCAAATTGACAATCCTGGAGAATTAACTCCTCTATATAAAATAGAGCATAGGCATTTTCTCTATGCTTTCCCCAACAGCCTCATCAGCTCCTTTCACATGGCTACCAAATACCCAAGGGATGGCAAAGCCTATCCATCACTATTACCATAAACTTAATTTGGGACCATGGCCTAGAAGTGAAAATCTCCACATCATCCCTCTACCAATCTCCTGAGCCAACAGATCTCCCAATACAGAAACTTGAATTGTGCATTTATCCACAAGAGGGTAGCAAACAACAGATTTTCAAAGCACCTCTGTGCCTGCTACTGTTCTTTTTGTGTTTAGAAGGAAGGTCACGCAGGGTGTTGTCAGTTTTGTCAGCTATTGAAATGTTTGTATCTAGTTTAGATAGAGATTCTACTACAGAGGTGTATGGAGCTTTTGTTCTGTGCTTGATGGAAGAGCATGTATTATTCTCTGGACTTTACGGCTAACCTAGTATATTTATCATGTACAGCCCTCAGTCTCATGTGCTAATATTTGTACAGGTGCTTCGGAGCCTAACTACAGCTACCCATTTTTGAAAATCTTAGCCAGAAGCATTTGTCTTCAGACACCCAATACCACCCCTACGGCTAATGATAGGATGAGCAATGTGGCAGTGGCAAAAATCTTATTCCTCAAAAGGGAAGAAAAGGAGGAGTACATAAAGTTGGGGCCCCTCGCTCCCAGTCTATCTAACAGCAAATAAAACAATCAAGACTGGTCTCTTCATCACCCTGACATTCAAGTTCCCAAAACCATCTCTCAGATCAATATGTCCTTATTTTGAAAACTTCAGTATATCATTGTTGTTAAGAAGCCAAATGAACCTTCACTTTGAAATCCACAGGGTTCTAAAATAATATGAAGGATGTAGCTTTAACACCTTAAAAGCAACAGAGTTAAGATTTGAGGTAAACTTTATACTTAAACCACTTGTTTGTGCCTATGCCACTTTCAGGGTTACTTTATTCAAACAATGCTTTATAGGTTAGAGTTTGGAGGCAGGAAAAATGCATGGAATCTTTAGCATTCGGCTTGGCACTTTGCTTCCAGGATCAAAGTGAAATACCGTTACTTTACTACCAGTTGCTATGATCCCATGAACATTAAAACTTGGACTCTGCCACTTCCAAGATGTTTGCTCTCTCCACTTATGTCCACTCGCTTCTTGATAGCAAACCTTGACAAAGATGAATCTCCTCCAATAGGAAGCAGTGTGATATGTTTTGGCTTTGCATTTGAATGTAGGCCTGGCTGGTAGTGCAGGAAATCCAGCCATCACGTTCTCAGCCTACTATAAACAAAGTAGCAGTGTATTACCATTGCCTTACTTTTAGGATAACTTAAGGCAGTATTTTTTTTAAAGAACCATGAAGCCTATGTTGTGATTTGTAGGAAGCATCTATCTGCAGCTGGGGCTCTTCTGGATGTTTTTATGACAAATTACTCTCAGATTACCCTTTAATGCAGTCAGGTTTGCCTGTTGTCTAAGCTTTCTGTGTCATATGGAAAGCCTTCAGACTTGATTTAAAACATCTGGTTAACAAGTCAGCTGCACCAAGTTGCACTGTGAGGTGGATCAGCCAGAGAAACCTTTTTGTAGCTGGTGGAAATGCAAACATTAACTTCAGTGTTTTTCTCCTTAGTTTAATTTTCTCATATGAATTGAGCTAAAGCCAGCTGTGCCTCATGCAGGCAAAAATGTCTGCCAGGCAGAGTATATTTGCCATACTGGTTACTCAGCACATGCCTCCTCAATCATAACACAACTTCATATACCCACTGAGTAAGAAAAAGTAAAAATATTGAGTAAGGCCCCAGTCCTGCCAAGACTTACACAGATGCTTAACTTTACGCACTGCGAATAGTCTTCTTGTTGTAGGCGTTCATGTCAATGGGACTGCTCATGTTGCGGGATGTTAAGCACACACAGGATCCGGGTCTAAGTCTTTGTAACTGGTGCCAACTTGACAACCCCAAATGCTGACTCTGTCTTTGTTATACACAGATCAGGTAGAGCAGATAGTGGCAGTACAAGCTTCCACACACTCCTGCACCAATCCTTACCTGGCAGGGACTGCATCTGTGGGTATATCTTCACTGACAATTAACTTGGGCTTTTCCCCAGCTTTTAGCCCAATCCTCTCACACCCACCCGCCCTTCTGTCCTTACAGAAAAACCTCTGACCTGGGTTTGGAGGTGCTTTAACTCTGGGCTAGCTTACCCAGCTGGGGATGTGGGTTAGAGCCCGGGCTCGATTTAAAATCGACTGGAACCCATCCACTTTGCAATAAGGGGGGGAAGGATAGCTCAGTGGTTTGAGCATTGGCCTGCTAAACCCAGGGTTGTGAGTTTACTCCTTGAGGGGGCCACTTAGGGATCTGGGGCAAAATTGGTCCTGCTAGTGAAGGCAGGGGGCTGGACTCGATGACCCTTCGGGGTCCCTTCCAGCTCTATGAGATAGGTATATCTCCATATATATATATAAGGACACAGACTAAATCACTCAAGTGCTGATAGTCCTCCAATGCCTTCCCACAGTTCCCCCCAAAGATAGATAAGTTCTCCTGCAATTGACTGGGAAAGAATCCTAGGGTGTCTCAGCCTAAGGAACCATTGGCTATGCCCCGAAACACACATGGGCCAGTCAGTAGCGACGCCAGCTTTGCCGGCGCCCTAGGCAGCGGAAGGTCCCGCCCCCGAAATCCCACCCCCAGCGGCGGCGGAAGGTCCCGCCCCCAAATTTCTACAGGCGGCCGCGGCGCCGGTGCCCCCAAAATAGCAGTGCCCAAGCGACCGCCTAGGTTGCCTAATGGGTTGCGCCGGCCCTGGGGCCAGTGCAGAAATGGTGAGGACACAGTAACACCGGTTGGGCTTTGCAGTGGAGATGTTCACACTCCCGCTAGGCTAACCTGGGTGCTCAGACCTGAGTGCCAATCACCAGGGTTAACTGGGCAGTGAAAGCCTAGCCTACGAGTGAGAGGGGAGTTCGGGCTTCCATGCCACTTTAATAATCATGATAATAAATCATACTTTGCCTTTATATCTTAAAGCATTTTTCAAAGGTGCACAGATAGGTTTCAAAATGGTTTTGTTAATGGGGAGTCACCATTGAGTGGGGATGTTTAAAGTGGGTCCCCCAGGCATTGGTGACCTGGTAGAAAATACACGCACATTGTTGATGAACTTTACAGCTTTGCAGGTCACAAAGATTGAATACAATGGTAAATAATGGTGAGAACAGGCCTATTTTGTGCCTGTGATGCAAAGTTCATTGGGAAAATTGGGCAATTTTATATGCTACAATATTTGGGCAAAATGGCATGTTAAAATCAGCCCATCTTTTAGGTGTAACTTCTTGTTTTGAGCACAGAACACTAGTGTTCTATGGGCAACTGTGCTTGCCTTGTTGGCTTCCAAGGAGAATCCAAGGTGATGTTTCGAAGCCTTGAGGGCTTGATCCAAAGCCTAATCACATTAATGGAAAAACTCTCATTGACTTCAGTTGGCTTTGGATCAGGCCCTAAAAGGATTGGGTCCAGGTCAGTTGAGAGATTGACCCACACCTCATTCCTTACTCCTAGGCTTAAAGTGAGCAGAGAAGCCCAAGCTTGAGCTCAGGAGAGATGTGCAGGCAGGGCCTTTTCCATGAGGCCCTGACCATGGAATGGGCCAGAGCCCCGGGAGGTTAACCTTCCACACACATCGAGAGGCTAACACTTTCCTCAGGCATGGGTGCAGGGATGGGAGATAGTTGGATGGAGCAGTTCTTAATGGCAATATAATGGAGTGAAAGGGTAGAAGAAAATTCTGATTGGTGGTCCACAGTGAATTGTAGCAGTTTAGAGTAACTGTGCGTTATTGTGGCCTATTAATCACTGGGGAGTGGGAGGCATGCAGAGCATGGGATGGGCAATTTTAGCATCTATGTTTTAAAACTCTGGCCCAGTGTGTGGATTATGTATTTGCTAATTATCTGGTTTGCATAGAGTGGAGTTAAATTTAACTAATTGGTTTTGTGTATTTGGCTGTAACCTAATGTTGTTGTGGGGTGTGTGTGTGTGTGTGTGTGTGTGTGTGTGTGTGTGTGTGTGTGTGAGAGAGATGATGGCACTGAAGGGCCCAATCAGGGGTCAGGGCCCTGTTGTGCTAAGCTCCATACAAATACAGAACACAAAGACAGCCCCTGCCCCAGATACAGTCTAAGTATGAAGGAGAGACAACAGGTGGGTTGGGGAGCACACAGTAATAGTCAGGTGATCATGAACAGTTAAGTGGTAAGCAGGGGTCATGTGAGTTTGTTGTTCTTTAAAAACAATAAATATGGTTCTTGGGGAAGCAAGAGTGACTTNGTGTGTGTGTGTGTGTGTGTGTGTGTGTGTGTGTGTGTGTGTGTGTGTGTGTGTGTGTGTGTGTGTGTGTGTGTGTGTGTGTGTGATGGCACTGAAGGACCCAATCAGGGGTCAGGGCTCTGTTGTGCTAAGCTCCATACAAATACAGAACAGAAAGACAGCCCCTGCCCCAGATACAGTCTAAGTATGAAGGAGAGACAACAGATGGGTTGGGGGAGCACACAGTAATAGTCAGGTGATCATGAACAGTTAAGTGGTAAGCAGGGGTCATGTGAGTTTGCTGTTCTTTAAAAACAATAAATATGGTTCTTGGGGAAGCAAGAGTGACTTGTGGGTAAAATCAACTGCAGGTTGCCTGTCCCAGTATGTGTGGGGCTAGATTGAATTGCTACTTTTTGGGAACAGAGCAACAGAGGCCATTCTTTTTGTCTCATATTTATTTATTTTTGTTAAATCATTTTAAAATAAATTGGCAGAGTTAAAATTTCCATCACTATGCGTGAGCTAAATCCACATCGGTGAAGATATCTAGGTATCCCCAGAGTCGCCCTTTAGAGATAACTTATCTCGGGGCCTCCACCACCTACACAGTGAGGAGAGATTTCCTGGTGCGTAGGTGTCTCTTTTTTCACAAAGCCAAAGTTTACACATTTTTTAGCAGTTTGTTGTAACACTGTGTCTGTATAGTGGTATACTGTGATAAGTAAGGTATAGTTGTACTCATTTGTATTATCCTGTATAACTCATTTGTAGCTTTGCCACTTGTGAATAATTTACACATCCCAAAGTCTTGCTCGCCAATCACATCTTTCTTCCACATCCCAATGGATTCCATATGTATGAATTTATTTGGAGATAAGCAATAATAAAAAATGCCCATTCTAAAAGCTTTATGCACCCTAACAATTTATTAGACTCACAACAACAGCAATGAGCACTTATCAGCACTGAATTTTTCTATACAGGTAACACATTAACATAGGCAACAGCAGCATTAAATAATCATATAGAGACAACAAATTCACCCAGCCTGCAGCCTGAAACAGTCAGAAACCAGTGACAAATTAATGGAACCCCTCAGTAAATCAAAGCAACAGAAAAGCTCCTATCACCCTCCTCCCCATGTGGAACATATCATCCCTTCCCTTAAAACCATATCAAATAGATAGCACTGTGTCTGGAAGTTCATCAAATTCAGGCTATTTCAGACCAAAAGTGGCAGCAAGCCCAAGAGTCCTGGAGCCCTCACGGAGACCAACTATCCCTTCTCTTTGATAAAAAGGGGGATCTAGTCCACATCCCTCTGCTGACCAAAGCTGTGGCCCAGAGAAACAGGTGATCCTGCAGGTACACCCATTCCAGGCCATGTAGGGCTTTCTAGCTTATAACCAACACCATAAACACCACCTGGAGACCAATAANAACAGATGGGTTGGGGGAGCACACAGTAATAGTCAGGTGATCATGAACAGTTAAGTGGTAAGCAGGGGTCATGTGAGTTTGCTGTTCTTTAAAAACAATAAATATGGTTCTTGGGGAAGCAAGAGTGACTTGTGGGTAAAATCAACTGCAGGTTGCCTGTCCCAGTATGTGTGGGGCTAGATTGAATTGCTACTTTTTGGGAACAGAGCAACAGAGGCCATTCTTTTTGTCTCATATTTATTTATTTTTGTTAAATCATTTTAAAATAAATTGGCAGAGTTAAAATTTCCATCACTATGCGTGAGCTAAATCCACATCGGTGAAGATATCTAGGTATCCCCAGAGTCGCCCTTTAGAGATAACTTATCTCGGGGCCTCCACCACCTACACAGTGAGGAGAGATTTCCTGGTGCGTAGGTGTCTCTTTTTTCACAAAGCCAAAGTTTACACATTTTTTAGTAGTTTGCTGTAACACTGTGTCTGTATAGTGGTATACTGTGATAAGTAAGGTAGAGTTGTACTCATTTGTATTATCCTGTATAACTCATTTGTAGCTTTGCCACTTGTGAATAATTTACACATCCCAAAGTCTTGCTCGCCAATCACATCTTTCTTCCACATCCCAATGGATTCCATATGTATGAATTTATTTGGAGATAAGCAATAATAAAAAATGCCCATTCTAAAAGCTTTATGCACCCTAACAATTTATTAGACTCACAACAACAGCAATGAGCACGTATCAGCACTGAATTTTTCTATACAGGTAACACATTAACATAGGCAACAGCAGCATTAAATAATCATATAGAGACAACAAATTCACCCAGCCTGCAGCCTGAAACAGTCAGAAACCAGTGACAAATTAATGGAACCCCTCAGTAAATCAAAGCAACAGAAAAGCTCCTATCACCCTCCTCCCCATGTGGAACATATCATCCCTTCCCTTAAAACCATATCAAATAGATAGCACTGTGTCTGGAAGTTCATCAAATTCAGGCTATTTCAGACCAAAAGTGGCAGCAAGCCCAAGAGTCCTGGAGCCCTCACGGAGACCAACTATCCCTTCTCTTTGATAAAAAGGGGGATCTAGTCCACATCCCTCTGCTGACCAAAGCTGTGGCCCAGAGAAACAGGTGATCCTGCAGGTACACCCATTCCAGGCCATGTAGGGCTTTCTAGCTTATAACCAACACCATAAACACCACCTGGAGACCAATAAACCAGCGCAGATCCTAGAGTCTAACAGTGGCTGTGTGTGTGTGTTTTAAAATCATCCCTAAGTTGTGGCACGCTGATACCAAAGGCAGACACCCACCCTCAATCAGAGAGGCTGGGGGCATTGATCAGCGTTCACATCACACTCCCCATCAGTACTGGCCTGGGCCGGGGAAGCTAATGATCCAACCAGCGAACCAAATTCCGTGATGAATCCTGGTCACGTGCCACCTGAGGCACGTTGTGCATACGCTAAGAAGAATCAGAAAGGCTGATACTACCTCCACCTCTACCTCTGCTGTACACATATGGTTCTGATTCCCATTTACACAGTTCTGGCAATGTAAAGGGGGCCTCAGAATGGGTGTAAATGGAATTTACTTCCAGAGCAGTGGGTAAGACTCAGGCCCTCCTGTGTACATACACGTACATATAAATTTGCACACACATTTTACATAGAAATAAACCCCAGTGGGCTCAGTAAGGAGACTTTCTATATTTTTTGCTAATATAATAGTGGCATGTAAAATTCTGTCAAGGAGACAGTGGCCTGCAGAATCTATATCAACTGTATAAATCATTTTATTAAGGAGAGGTAGCATACGCTTTCTAAGAGTTTTGGGGTTTGTGGCACCTGTTCCAGCATGTTAATCAACCTCTGGTGTCAGCTAGATAATGGGTGATGTCATCTGCAGGTGTCTGAGCTTTGTGGTGGAGGCCTGCAGCTGAACATTTATTTCACAAGGTGCTGTTAGCCACATCTGTACTCAACTGTGAAGAGGATATTAACCAGAAAGTTTAGGTGGAGGGTGTTTTTAACGAGAACATCCAAAAGCAGCAAGTAGACATTTTAAACATATGCTTTTCCTATGATTTCAGCTGACTTCATTTGATTATGGAGGATAGTAAAAGCACTGTTGCATCAGACTGCTGCTGTGGGAAGTGTATCTACACCCACACACACACACACACATGGTGTTAGTTTTCTCAGTTTCTAAAGCACTCCCATCATTAAACATGTCAGAAAAATGCCCTCCTTTCAGATAACCATCTCCTTTATTTTTTTTACACTCATATTTGCTCCTGCGATATCCTTCAGGCATTTCAGATGATTCATGAGATCTGTATATTTGTTTATACCCTTGCATGTCAAAAGGTACAGTATTTGCCTTAAACTGTGTTGCTCTGCTGCACTACAATAAAGGTCAAGTTTCAAAACTGAATCAGTTAAAACCTCCTGTTTAAGGCGTGTGGCTTAAACTGATTTTATCTGCGTAGATAGACTCAAGTGAAATGTTGATGTTGTCACAATGGGTTTGAGAAGCAGAACCCTTTTACCAGACCTGAATTTAGGTAGCTAAGAATGAGATCTATGTCAAGGTGATTTTTAAGGGGGGTATTTTTCAAGCGTTGTGAGTTTATAAAACTTTGTGCCTGGGGCTGGATCTGCGTCAGCACTCTGACAGGCAGGATGAGGACCAGTCAGCCTCCAGGATTTTCCCACTTTGCAGTGCTTCTCTAGTTCAATACTGCCTTGGTCAGAGTAACACACAAGGCCCCTGGCCATGACTGGCCCCATTTGTGTCTCGAACACAGAAGTTCTAATGGGGGGCAATTGCTCAGCAGTGCTTCCCTAACAGTAGCGGTGCCAGCTCTTCCGGCGCCCTCGGCGGCGGAAGGTCCCGCCCCCGAAATGCCGCCCCCGACAGCAGCGGCGGAAGGTCCCGCCCCCAAAATTGAACGGACGGCCGGGGTGCCGGCGCCTCCAAAATAGCAGCGCCCTAGGCGACCACCTAGGTCGCCTAATGGGTTGCGCCGGCCCTGTTCCCTAAGGTGCTGTAAGTGCTGCTGCTTCCCTCATGGAGGGACGGCTCCACTGCGTCAGTGGAGCAAGACAGTGGCTGAGGTGATTTCTAGAGCCATGGCTGACAAAGCCAGCCGGTCCCTTCAGCTCCTCTGCTGGGGAGAGCAGCTCACCCTCAGTGGCAGAGGCTCTTCCCAAAGCAGCAGCAGCAGAGCAAGGCAGGATCTGTAGCAGCCTCTGGGGTTGAGAGAGGCAAAACCAGCCAGCCCAGCTGGTGTGAAGGGGAGAGAAGCACATGTGTGGGGATCAGGCTCTCCCCAAGTCTGGCTGCGAGGAATAGGTCCCTCCATGCTCCTAGGAGGCAAGGCATTGAATGAGCCCCTCCCTGGCTTGAGAAGGGGATCAGTGGGTCTGTCCCAGCTGCTAAATCTAGGCAGGAGTCACCTCCCAGAAGTCACCTAAACAGCCTTGCAGGGACTTCCTTGGGAGCACTCTCTCCTGCTTTTTCTGCTGGTTGGGGTGAATGCAAATGCTTTTCTTCACACAGGACATTGTTCTTTCTCCTGTGCAGTCCCTCTGTGAGTCTGGAATGCTCTGTTGGGCTGGTCATGCCCAGCTGGGCTCACAGAGGTGAAGAGTTTTGGGGGACCCTACCTCTGCCTAGCTAAGTCTAGTGACGGTATCCCCTGCCCGTGTGCCTAGCTTGCATTGCACTGTCAGAGCCTCTGGGAGCCATATGGCTTTCCGGTCCTGGCGGGCAGATGGTCTTTATGTCTTGTTTCTCTAGCTGTTCTTCCCCTCCCTGGCAGACCCAGCCTCCGGGATCCAGCGGGTGGAGTGATTTGGAGAGGACGGTGCTGCAGCCCCACTGCATGCCAGCGTCTGTCTCCTTTGACAGTTAAGGACTGTGGTCAGCAGCGCCAGAGAGGGCGCCGCAAGTGGACTGGGTGGGCTGGCTCCTCTGCAGAGGCTGTGCCTCGGCCGGACAGAGGAGAGGTATCCATGGTCACCAAAAAAAGACAGGACAGCATTGGAGCCATGGATCAAGCTAAGGAATGCTCCTTGCACCTGCAAGCTGGCCAATGCAGTTACGCATCCCTGACTGCTCTGCTAGTCTGCCAGATGGGGGGCGAAGGGGGATGTGTATGTCTCAGCCTGCGGTGTGAGAGGGATAAGATGCCCACAGACACTCAGCCACCGGTTCCGCTCCTTTCTCGGTTCCTAGTCTTCTCCCGAGGGCTCCGGCCCATAAGCGTTGTTTGGAGTGGACACAGAACTGTAACCTTGGTGAATGCCCCGCCTCCAACCTCAGGAAAGGTCCTACGCACCAGTAAGTGGATGTGTCTATGCTAGTTTCTCTGCAGAGGCTGGCTGTGTGCTGTCTGAGACAAGACCACAGTGACTCAGTGTGGAATAAGTCCTGACCCCTGAGGACACTGCTTCCTTGAAACCAGTGAGCCTTTGGAAATTAATTTTACTCCCCAGGTTCCCCTCTAAGGGAGGTAGAATCTCCAGCAGAACAGAAACAGAACCCTCTGCCCCAAACTCTGAGAGTGGTGTGGGCTGGTGAGGGAGAGTCCAGGCAAAATCAGGGGCATTTGTGAAGGTTGCAGAGCACCACCTTGCCCCAGGAAAGGTAGCATGGGATGAAAAAGGCACTAACGTTCAAGGAGCCTAAGCCATTGTAGTAGAGAAGGGACTTACTGTGACAGGGAGTCCATTCCTTCCATACTCAAGGGGAAGCAATGAGCCTGTGAAAGTAGCCTCCTTCCACTGCTCACTTAGCTCCTTGGCCATAAACACCTATTTGTCCACAACCTAGGATTCTAGAGGGCAGCCCTGTGCCTTCAGCTCCATTCGCTTTCTTGGCATCACTGTGATGAGGCTTGCAGGAGAGACCATCCCTTGGCATTACACTGAAAGTCCATGACTGCTGTGTGCTCTGTATCAAGGGAATCCAGTGGCTACTCTGTGAGGAGATAGCACTTTCAACTCCAGAGTCATCAGCTTGAATCATCCAGGCAGCACTCCAGCAGCAGAGACTGGGGTCCTGTACAATCTGGAAGGGTCGAGCGGTTGAGTCTTTTGGCAAAATGGGTAAATCGTGCAGCCAGTTTCACAGAGGCACAATTGCATTATATTGTAGCTCCTGTGTACTGTATGGGACTTGGGTTTGGTTTTCAAGTTTATGTATTTCCAAACGGAATGCATTCCAAAAAACAAAGGAAAGGATTCCAGTATTTAAAAGCAGAATCTGGGCCAGGCAGATAGCCGTACATTAATTTCCTGACACACCATTGATTTCTGGTAAAAATGTAACTGGCTGTCAGACATTCCAGTTGTTATCTTTAATGTAAAAAGTCACATATATATTTCCCCTAATATTCTGTTGCAATGATAACATTACATTTCATCTGGGGAGAATTATTCGCAATAGACATTGAGCCTGGAGTTTTTGAAATGCCTTATGTATGCATGTTGGTAGAAATCTTGCCAAATTTGAAGGCAGACACACACTTTAGAACATATGCAATGTCTTTGATATTTATCAAATGTTATATCTTGTGACAGATAACAGAGCTGAAGCCAAGACTTTGAGGTTTCAAAAGGAGGGAAACACTTGCTTTTTGTTAGTCAAAGTACAGATAGTATGGCTTTTTGTGGGTTGATTTAGCATAAAGGAAGTGTTGGTTGTGAGAATGTGTAGGTTGGTGCAATGAATTGTATATTACAATTAATTTTTAATAGTTTAATGGAACGTCAGTTTTGGGGCAACATGGGTGAAATCCTGGCCCCGTTGATCTAAATGGCAAAACTGCTATTGACTATAATGGGATCAAGATTTCTCCCTGCGTGTTTAGAATGGAACACCTCTGCAAGTGAGAGCTTGAGGGGAAGAATCACAAATACACTGTCTGAGTTAGCCATGTAGAAGTTATTCTTTCCTGTAAAGGAAATGAACTTCTGTGGAGGCTCCTGCATATAGGTCCCCTCCATAACCATGCGCTTTGTCTATGGAAATGAAGGAGATAGCATGCCAGATGATCCCACTCAAAGGGAAGCTTGCAGATATACAGAACTGGCATATGCCCTGGTGGAGAAGGTGCTGCTTCAGAGGCTCGTTGTGCCATATAGGCAAACCACCCAGTTGTTTAGGGCAATCAAATATTTAGTGGCTGTCAGTTATATGCAGTCTGAGGTACGATAGTATGTTGTCACAGGGTTTATTTGCGGGGGGGGGGAGGGGGCGCATAGGTTGTGGAATGTAATGGTTAAGTAGCTTTGTAAACTATATTAATCTGTTTCTTATCTACTGATAGAAACTACTGACTGGATAACGATATAGATGGTTGAAATGAAATTTCCTCATATTGTACTCCCTTGGCAGACAGCTGACTTCTTGCCTGAAAAGTTTTGGCAAAGGAAGTTAAATTTTGCCTACATGCTATCCAGATCGTCCGACTTTAGTAACAGGCATAGTTATGCGAGACCAAGTTGCCAGTAGAAACTCTGCTGAAACAATGAACCCTGCCTCAGTGAGGATGGCAAGAGATGACAAAAGGTTAGTGATTCTACCACTGAGCTGCTTTCTTCATCCTCAGAAGCTAGCTCACGGGTCTCAAACACACGGCCCACGGAGTTATTTCCAGCAGCTGCCAAGCTCCCCTCACCCACCGCCCCCCCAGCGCGCTGCATCCCCACTCCTCTGACTACCTCCAGGCGCTTCCTGTTGTCAAACAGTTCTTTGCCAGTGCTTAGCGCTTTCCAGGAGGGGGGGAGGAGCAGGGAGCTGCGCGCTTGGGGAGGAGGCAGAGAAGAGGCGGGGCCAGGGCAGGGGTTTGGGGAAGGGGTTGGAATTAGGGCAGGGCAGGGGTGGGAAGGGGCGGGGTAGGGGCGGGGCCTCATGGAAGGGGTGGAGTGGGGGCAGGGGCGGGGGCTTTTGTACCTTTATATGAAAAGGTGTCAGTGATGCGGCCCTCGGGTCAATGTACTNTGTCCTCATGTGGCCCTCGTGGTGATTTGAGTTTGAGATCCCTGAGCTAACTTAATATTCTGGGGGGTTTAGTGGGTCACAAACTAAATATAAGTCAACAATGTAACGCTTTTGCAAAAAAAAAAAAAAAAGCAAACATCATTCTGGGATGTATTAGCAGGAACGTTGTAAGCAAAACACGAGAAGTAATTCTTCCACTTTGCTCAGCACTGATAAGACCTCAACTGGAGTATTGTGTCCAGTTCTGGGCACCATGCTTTGGGAAAGATGTGGACAAATTGGAGAAAGTCCAGAGGAGAGCAACAAAAATGATTAAAGGTCTAGAAAACCTGACATATAAGGAAAGATTGAAAAAAATGGTTTTGTTCAGTCTGGAGAAGAGAAGAATGAGGGGGAACATGACAACAGTCTTCAAGTATGTACGAGGTTGTTATAAAGAGGAGGGTGATAAATGGTTCTCCTTGACCATTGAGGACAGAACAAGAAGCAATGGGCTTAAATTGCAGCAAGGGAGGTTTAGGTTGGACATTAAGAAAAATTTCCTAACTGTCAGAGTGGTTAAGCACTGGAATAAATTGCCCAGGGAGGTTGTAGAATCTCCAGCATTGGAGGTTTTTAAGAGCAGGTTGGACAAACACCTGTCAGGGGTGGTCTAGATAATAGTCCTTCCTCAGTGCAGGGGACTGGACTAGATGACCTGTTGAGGTCCCTTCCAGTCCTATCCTTCTGACTCTTATGATTCCTCCAAGGTAGACTGATACAGTCATGTCCTCAGACAGGAAGCATGCTATGTGCTCGTCTTTTCAGGAGTTTATCTCCTTTGGGAGAGAAACTCAGAAAGGGGTGGACTGAGGGGAGAGAAGCATTCTGTGTCGTGCATACATATGAGCTGTGTTAGTGACTGGAGGTTGAGGGCCTTGTCACAGTCAGTGAATGTGACTTGTAGGTGGGGATTTGTGTTTTGAGCAGCAGTGCTCAGAATTGTTTTCTGTCCTCTGGTCCCTCTGGCACGAGTTCTCAAACATTTTCACAGCATGGAAACTGAAGAGGGAAATCACAAAACATCTCTGCGGCAACAACAGTGTAGATGAGTGGCTGCCTAATGGGCACCCTGATATGCAGCCCCTTCCCTCCGTTTCCCTTCTTGGTTCCCACCTAAAACTCCACACAAGGTTTTTCCAGTCCAATCACAACAGCCTTCCTTAGGGTCAAATTGGTTAACTTAAAGTTCAGAACTAAACACAAACGTCTTCCCTCCAGTCTTCCGCTGGGTACAGCCTCCACTCCCCCAATCTGGTCAGGCAACTCCCAGCCCTTCCTAGCTGGAACCTACCCTGCTCGCAAGGTCTTCCCTGCAGGACCCTCTCTCCCTCTCTGCAGTCTCACTACAGCCCCCTGCCCTTCCCCCTTCCTTCAGCCATCTTCTGCTCTTTATAGGAAATTGCCCGATTCCCCTCAGGTGGGGCTCATTCTCTCATCAGGGTTGTAAACAGGAATTGCTTATATAGAAAGTAATATTGAGAAAGTAGTTAATGTATCTTCAGCTTCTTCTAGGTCTTGTCTACACTACACTACACAGGGCCTGAAAACAAAGTATGGACCAGGCTGTGAATGCATACCAGGCCCTGCGCTCTTCTTCCAAAGAGAGGCTCAGGACACCTGCAGAGACCCAGTGCTTTCCCGGCCAGAAGAACTCCAGGACCTTCCTCTGGAGGTTGGCCAGGGTGCCTGGGGGTGAGTTAAGGATGTTGAACAGGTGCCAGAATATGGACAGAACCAGCTGGTTAACAACCAGCACCCTCTCCTGAAGGGAAAGGCACCGGGGAAGCCCCATTGTCCCCTTTTTTGGCAGCAGAGCAAGCACAGCCTGCCTGCATGGCAAGGGGAGCACCCCGCTCCCAGGGACTCGGCCCATAAAAATGGCACGGTCTGGGCTGAGGATGCCCCAGGACTTGCGGTAGAACTCCACGGTCAGCCTGTCAATGCTTGGAGATTTGTTAGTGGGCATCAGATGGAGGGCTTCCAAGAACTCAGCCAGAGTGAGAGGAACTCCAGCTGGTCCTGGTTGCTAGCACTGGGAGTTCATCCCACAGGGCCTTGCAAGCATTGGGATCAGTGGGATCTGGAGAGAAAAGGTCAGTGTAGAAAGCCTTCGCCCTTTCTCACATCTGCTCCGGATCCGCAAGGGGGGTGCCAGCCTCCACCAGCAGGTAGGTGATATGTCTTTTGGCATTCCTCCTCTTCTCCACAGCCTTGGAGAAGCAGGAGCCAGAATCCATCTCCTGCAGGAGTTGGATATGTGACCTAAGAAATGTGCCCCAGGCCTGATGGTTGTAAAGGGCCCAGAGCTCATCCTGATTTTCCCGACACTTTCTGCAGAGGGATGGATTCTTGGCACCTCTTCACCTCCATGACCTCCCACTCCAGCTGCTCCATAGCTGTGTCTTTCTGTCACAATCAGGACATGGGCGGTTGGACCTGGTGATTGGAGCAGGAGTTGGGTGTCAGGCCGAGGGAGGTATCAGGAGAACAGAGTACAAGACAGGAGAGAGGGCAAACCGAGAGCCGGGTGTCAGGAGGCAGGCAGGGTCAGGTTACAAGGAGATTGGGGTTGGGTGCCAGGTTGCAGACAGCAATCAAATTGTGAAGAGAAGGACAAAGCAGCATCAGAAGCTGGAGTCTAGGGTCTATTGCCAGCAGGGTCTGGAGCAGAGACAGGCAGGCAGTCCGTGGTGTGGCTCAGACAGCTCCCCATCGTGGCTTCCTAGTTTATATACTGGTACCGGCAGTAAGTCTGGGGATAACAGGGTCGCACCCCACCCAATGACATCATGAGATGGCTGAAATACACTGTCACCCCACTCCAGCCGCCGGCTGGCTTTGGCATCCGGGTCCATGTGAGTCTCCTGCAGGGAAATCACAGAACAACTCCCCGTCCAAAGATAGGAGAGGATCTGGCACCTGCAGAGACTCACTTTACAGCTGTGGATGTTCAATGAGGCAANACAAGACAGGAGAGAGGGCAAACCGAGAGCCGGGTGTCAGGAGGCAGGCAGGGTCAGGTTACAAGGAGATTGGGGTTGGGTGCCAGGTTGCAGACAGCAATCAAATTGTGAAGAGAAGGACAAAGCAGCATCAGAAGCTGGAGTCTAGGGTCTATTGCCAGCAGGGTCTGGAGCAGAGACAGGCAGGCAGTCCGTGGTGTGGCTCAGACAGCTCCCCATCGTGGCTTCCTAGTTTATATACTGGTACCGGCAGTAAGTCTGGGGATAACAGGGTCGCACCCCACCCAATGACATCATGAGATGGCTGAAATACACTGTCACCCCACTCCAGCCGCCAGCTGGCTTTGGCGTCCGGGTCCATGTGAGTCTCCTGCAGGGAAATCACAGAACAACTCCCCGTCCAAAGGTAGGAGAGGATCTGGCACCTGCAGAGACTCACTTTACAGCTGTGGATGTTCAATGAGGCAAAGACGGTTCCCTTCATTAGAGAGGAGGTTGAGGATCCTCACAGACGGTGGCATCCCCTGCACCAGCGAGGCCATGCAAGAACCCACCCTCCACTCTGTATTTGAGTAGAGCACTATGGAAGGTGCGAGCCCACTGGCACTGCTTACGTTGCCACCTCTTGGCCCCTGGGCCCTCCCCTAGAAAGGCCTTCACAGAGTTAAGGATAAGATCATAATCCCACCACTGATCGGGAGCAAACTGCACCTTTCTCCCAGAGCTGCCTACGGCCTTCAGGAACAAGCACAGCTCGGCCCGTGACAAAGTGGGGGCCAAAATGTTGGCAAGCTCAATAGAGTCCACGGCCTCCCGGTTGTTCTGATTCTCCCCCCATATACACTTCGTGAAGTCTGGGATATATTTAGTGAATTTTGACCCTCTCCTACATCTTAGGGAGAGTCATTGATTAAGGTGGTGATGGGCCAACTTCAGCAACACAGGGTTTGATAAAGTTCTTTAATCCTCATCAACATAGGTTTTTACATTGAGTGTGGAACTGTGACTTTGTTATCTAGGCAGGGCTGGTACCAATGCCTCTGGTTATGGCTGCCTGCCACTTTCTATGATAAGAGCCTGTTTTCAGTTGCTTATAAAAGGTTTTACAAGGTCTGGCTGAGGAGGTCACTGGATCATTGATGTTGATTTTCAGTAAATCTTGGAATACTGGGCATGTTCCAGAAGACTGGAAGTAAATTGATGTGTCGATATTTAAAAAGGGTAAATGGGATGACCCAAGTAATCATAGGCCTCTCAGCCTGCCATTGAGTTCAGGCAGGATAATGGAGCAGCCGAGATGATATGGGACTCCACAAAGAATTAAAGGAGTGTAACACAATTAATGCCAATCAACAGGGGATTATGGAAAATAGATCCTGTCAGACTAACTTGATATCTTTTTTTGATGAGATTACAGATTTGGTTGATGAAGTTGATAGTGTTGATGAAATATATTTAGACTTCTATAAGGCATTTGGCTTGGTAGCACGTGACATTTTAATTAAAAAACTAGAACAATTCAAAACTAACATGGCACACATAAATGGATTAAAAACCAGCTAATTGACAGGTCTCAAAATGTAATTGTAAACGGGGAGTCATCATGGAGCAGGCGTGTTTCCAGTGGGGTCTTGCAGGGATCGGTTCTTCACTCTATGCTATTTAAACATTGTTATCAATGACCTGGAAGAAAACATGAAAATATTACAAATAAAGTTTGCAGATGACACAAACTGGAGTGGTAAATAATGAAGAGGACAGGTCACTGATACCAAGTGATCCAGATTGCTCTGTAAGCTGGCCACAAGCAAGCAATATGCATTCTAATACAGCTAAATGTAAACGGACATCTAGGAACAAAGTGTGTAGGTTGTGGCACTTTCATGGGGTGCACAGGATTGTGAGTCACCTTGTTACCCCCTGCATCCAGCTAGAGGAAGATTTGCTTGTGCTTACCTGGGTGTCAGCTTCCTGACACCACCAGTCTCTCGGTCACCAAAACTATCTCCACCGAGCTCCAGCCCTTACTTTGCCTTGCAGGTTAACACTAGGTGAAAGCCAGCCCCTCTGAAAGCATCCCCTGTAGTATCCAGCCCCTGTCCCTGAACACTCACAGAACTTACCAGGTTTGCTGTCCCCAAGGGAACAGCATACACATCGCTTGACTCAGGATCAGGTCCTTTATAACATCACATCACTGAAATATAGTGAAAACAATCCTACGTTTATTATCAAAGGCTGCGGTTTAAGAGAGAGTGAATTCGGCTAATGGAAACTGAAATAGTTGCATATGAAACAAAACTGTAACACATTTCTTAGGCCTTGTCTACACTACGGGGGGAGATCGATCTAAGTTATGCAACTTCAGCTACGTGAATAATGTAGCTGAAGTCGACGTAGCTTAGATCTACTTACCCTGGGGTCCACGCTACGCGATGTCGATGGGAGAGTGCCTCCCGTCGACTCCCCTTGCGCTTCTCGTTCAGGTGGAGTACAGGAGTTGACAGAAGAGTGATCGGCGGTCGATTTAGCGGGTCTTCACTAGACCCGCTAAATTGACCGCCGATGCATTAATCGCCACATGTCGAACCCCTGGTAAGTGTAGACAAGGCCTTAGAGTCTTCTAAACCTAGCTTTAACTGGCTAACATCTTGGTCTGAAGTAGTGTTTCACTTAAAGCAAATGCCCAGCGTCACCAACCCTGGCTGGGATCCACCTTCCAAAAATGCAAAACATGTTCTCCTTTTTGCTCCCTTGGTGAAGGGTAACAAAATGTCTCCTTGCTTCTCCTTATATTCCCCAACTCATTGTTTATGTTCCCAGAGGCAGGGCAACCCCCATGTGTCCCTTCCTGCTGTGCTGGCTCCAGGTTGCTGCACATCCTTGTGCTGACTCCATGTTCAAAATGGGGCTTCCATGGTGTTGGTTTGCAATGCCTAATTTACATATAACCCAAGGCAGACAGGTGAATCGACATCCCTTTGTCTAGCAGAACCTGTTTGTTCACCCTGCCCGGGGCACAGATTTTACAACATCTTTTCAGTACGTATACACAACTCCTTAAATATCTGTATGTACATCTTACAATGACTGAGGATCAATATGACAGACGCTTTTATTAGATACCTCACTTGACCCTCTTTGGATAAATACAATGAAAGCAATGTGTTGAGTGTAATGAGTTTGCCAGGCCTGTCTGTTTGTGTTACAGAACAATGAACCCTTTACCAGTTGGCACTGAGGGGCTGTTAGGGGTCACGTAAGGTGTTTTTACAGGACAGAGGACACGAGCCTGGGAAGCCTGGCTTGTGAAAACAACTTAGGGGTTGTGAACATGAGTTCCCATAGTGATACTGTGGCCAAAAGGTCTAATGCAATCCTGGGTTTCAGAAGCAGAGGAATCTCAAGTAGGTACAGAAGTTATTTTACCTATTTGGCACCGGTACGACCATTGCTGGAATACTGTGTCCAGTTCTGGTGTCCACATATTCAAGAAGACCGTTGAAACACTGGAGAGGATTCAGAGAAGAGCCACAAGAATGACTAAAGGATTAGAAAACATGCCTTATAGCAATAGACACAAGGAGCTCAATTTAGCTTAACAAAGAGAAGGTTAAGGGGTGACTTGATCACAGTCTATAAGTACCTAGGTCAGGGCGGGGCAGTGCAGAATCAAGGCTCGGGCCCTTAGGCAGGGCTGAGCAGTGACAGTAGGCCCCAAGCCTCCAAAGGGGGAGAGGGGGAGACGGCCACCCACGAGTTGGGTGGCAGGGGGGACGCAGGCTCCCACCCCACTGCGTCCCAGCCCGGGGCCCTAGCAGCAGCAAAAGACCCGCTGCTGTGTCAGTGGGGATCCCGGCCGCAACACACGGACATGGGCTCTGGCAGTGCTGCAGCCAGACTAGGATCGGCTGCTCCCGGGCTACTTCCAGACTCCCCCTTGAGCAGTACCTGGACCAGGGTGTCGTCCTTTGGGGGGTCCGACACCATGGGCTCCTCGGGGTAGCTGGCGAGCGGCAGGTCCGGCAACTCCTCCGGGTAGCTGGCGAGCACAGGGCAGGTCCGGCAACTCCTCCGGGTAGCTGGTGAGCGGCAGATCCGGCAACTCCTCTGGGTAGCTGGTGAGCGGCAGATCCGGCAACTCCTCCGGGTAGCGAGCGCAGGGCAGGTCCGGCAACTCCTCCGGGTAGCTGGCGAGCGCAGGGCAGGCCCGGCAACTCCTCCGGGTAGCTGGCGAGCGCAGGGCAGGTCCGGCAACTCCTCCGGGTAGGGAGCGCAGGGCAGGTCAGGCCCAGCAACTCCTCTGGGTAGCTGGTGAGCGGCAGCTCCGGCAACTCCTCGGGGTAGCTGGCGAGCGCAGGGCAGGCCCGGCAACTCCTCCGGGTAGCGAGCGCAGGGCAGGCCCGGCAACTCCTCCAGGTAGCGAGCGCAGGGCAGGCCCGGCAACTCCTCCGGGTAGCGAGCGCAGGGCAGGGCAGGCCCAGCAACTCCTCTGGGTAGCTGGTGAGCGGCAGATCCGGCAACTCCTCGGGGTAGCTGGCGAGCGCAGGGCAGGTCCGGCAACTCCTCCGGGTAGCTGGTGAGCGGCAGATCCGGCAACTCCTCCGGGTAGCAAGCGCAGGGCAGGCCCGGCAACTCCTCCGGGTAGCGAGCGCAGGGCAGGCCCGGCAACTCCTCCGGGTAGCGAGCGCAGGGCAGGCCCGGCAACTCCTCCGGGTAGCTGGCGCAGGGCAAGTCAGGCCAGTCCCGGCCTGCACCTTGGGCTGTGGGGTTTTCCCAGTCGCGGTCTAGGCTGGAGACATCTGGCCTCCCCGGCGGCTGGGCCTCAAGTGAGCCCTGAGGCCGAGCCTTTATACTTCCAGGTCGCTGCCTGACCCTCTGAGGGGCGGGGTCAGATCTCCCTAGCTCCACCCACTCCGGCCTCCGGATGGGCTCTTCCCTCTCCGGGGCGGCGGGGAGCCACACCGCCTCACTACAGGGCCGTTGCCATTTTTAGACTCCTAAACTAGCAGATTGATTCCTTAGAATTTACTCCTGTGGTGGAACAATGTGTCTGGAGGCTCCACTGTATTATTCATGTACAAGAGACTTTTAATCATAGAATTGTCGGACTGGAAGGGCCCTCGAGAGGTCGTCTAGTCCAGTCCCCTGCACTCAAGGCAGGACTAAGTTTTATCTAGACCAGCCCTGACAGGTGTTTCTCTAATAATCCTTGCTTTAAGTGCATAACTCAGCTCCGTCAGTGCCTTCAGAATGAAAAAGCCTGACTTGTGTGTACATCGGCATGAGTCGTCTTGAGGCTTGCAGCATTTCTCCGCTGCAACACCCATATCTGACTGAGGAGCCGAATGGGATTATGTATCTTTGGCCCTATGATGGGGTTAAAGTGGCAGGAGAGGCCAATTAGCCATAGGCTGCACGTGCTGGGCAGCGAAGGGGCGATGATACTCATTGAGAATGATGCTCACCCAGGAAGGAACTTCTGTAAAGCCAAGAGCTGCGGCTAGAAGAGGTGGCAGTGAGATGAGCCTGCAGTCACACTCCCTGATCCAAGGGAGAGAGTAGGAGCCTGAAAAAAGGCAGGGTCGGAGCAGTAAAGTCTGAGGGAGCATAGACCTGAGCTGCTAGTGTGAAGGTCCCTGGAATGGAACCCGCAGAAGAGGGTGGGCCCAGGTTCCCCGACCAGCCACTGTGGGAGTGGCACAGTCAGTGCAGTGGAGATGGAGACTGCCTAAGACTTTGTGGAAAGAGACCCTGATGAGACCCCGGCAGGGGAGGATCAATGCGTCTTGGCCGGAGGGCTAAGCCATGAAGGAGAGGCACTGAAGCTCCTGACGAGCGAGGGACTGAGGAACACAGTGGTGAGCTAACTCCCCAGATGTGCCATGAGGAGGCGCTACTGAGCAGCAAGTAGCAGACCCCGTTACAGGCCCCAATCTAAGATTTCTGGTGTTAATAGTGTGTCAGCATCGCACAATGACACCATCTGTGCCCACACAGTATGTGAGCAATGGCCCACAAATACTGAGGAAGTTAGATTGACTCGGCATGCTATCTAGAACAGTTTTCCTTAGTGGAGGTACACTAGTAAATACACACACACACCACAACAGTGCTGGTTGGGACAACCGCCCACTAGCCTGATGGCCAGAACACTGATCAGTCAATGCCTGTATGTCCTCTGGCACCGCTGGTATCATGATGACACACACAGGAAGCCCTTTCCTTAGAGCGCTAGGCATCCGCTTCCTTACCTCTGCAACATGGCCTCAAGGGTCCTCACTAATTGACAGTTTCTTATTCTGCCACAAAACTTTCTGGAAGCTATATTCCCTGCAGGCCCTCTCCTGCGTCCTACCTGCTTCTGAGCAGCTAATGAGAGCCATGTGGGCACAAAGAGCTGCCTGCCCTTAATGACACCTCCCTGACTGACTTAGACCACAGATCCCTATGCTCAATGTCACGGGCAGTCCCCTGTGACAGACTCGAGCCAGCATTCTTACCCTGGAAGAGAATTCACCCTGGTCCGAGAAACCAAGCTCACAGCTTCAGTGGGGCAAGAGAAGGAAAAACATTAGAAGTTGCAAGTATGAGGTAACAGTTGATCTAGTTGTTATGCAGTAGGCATGTGGTAAACCAAATAATGACTGAGTTACATACATAAAACAGGTTTGTGTACAGGAGACGGCTCGTAAATTCAGACTGACCACAGATTTTAGCAGGCCGTCGCCTTTAATGTGTAAGTGTTTGTGTGTGTGAGATCAAGGACTTCGAGCAATAGCTCCTTCCTTTGCTAGTGTTACATTGGTATCCTTTACGCACTTCTCTGAAGCTCCCTTCGAAAAGCTGGAGTTCTGTCCTCCCCATTCAGTCAGCTCAGCGGTAATTTCCTGCCAGCCTCCCAGCCCTGCCAGCTAAACCTGACTCGACAAACTGAACATGAAAAGGTCCGTAGGTCTCTGTTCAGAGAGAAGAAAACCCTTAGCGAACAACCCGAGCTTGTTATATTTCATTTGACAAGAACAACTCAGGTAAGTCTGTGGCCAAAGGCAACACTTCTAATTAGCTGTTAGACTTAAGCCTCAAAGTGTGATGGCCACGTCAAGGCTCACTCAGTCAAAGTTCTGGAGCAGCTGTGGTGGCCAGGCTCAGGTCAGGCTCAGGTCAGAAAGCTGCAGCAGGGAGTTCTTGACAAACTATGGCCTGTGCGTATTTCAGGGCTATTCCCCGAGTGCCCAGCTCTTCCCTCCTTCCCTCGTCATTTTTAATTGATGACATGGTAGGTCACACAACTTCAGCTAACAATGACAGAAATGATCCCCTCCCTCTTCTGCTGCCACCGGGGTTATGCTGATGTTATAGCTAACAGGAGAAGGCTGACATCCTATAAGAGCTGTCTACAAACAGTTTGTGGTCAGTTTTCAGCACTAGATTTTATTTTTGAGTTGGGTTAGGAACATAAAAATTGCCAGACTGGAACAGACCCAAGATCCATCTGGCCCCGTATCCTGTCTCTGATAGTGACCAGAGCCAGGTGCTTCAGAGGAAGGTGTAAGAACCGTGCAGTAGCAGATGTAGATAATCTGCCCCTATTAAGGTCTCATCCTGATCTCTAAGAGTTAGAGATTGGCTTAACCCTTAAGCATGAGGTTTACTATCCCTTCCAGAATTTGTCATCATTAATTATAACTCTGGATATTCTTGTTTTCCATATAATCATCCAATCTCTTTTTGTATCTTGTTAAGTTCTTGGCCCTAGTGACTTCCTGTGGCAGTAAGTTCCACAGTCTAATTACACGTTGTGTGAAAAAGTGTTTCCTTTTATTGGGTTTGAATTTCTCACCTTTCATTGTCATTGAATGTCCCCTTGTTCTTGTGTAATGAGAAAGGGAAAACAGAAGTTTCTGATCTAACTTTTCTAGAGAGTTCATTATGTTATACACTTTTATCACATCCCCTCTTCTTCATCTCTTTTCACACGTAACAATCTTTTCAATCTCTCTCCATCTGAGAGTTTACTGGACCCCTAATCAGGGCCAGCTCCAGGCACCAGCCGAGCAAGCTCATGCTTGGGGCGGCAGATTCTAAGGGGCGGCATTCCGTCCAATCCTAAGGTGGCACAGCCGCCCTTTTTTTTTTTGGTTCGCCGCTCCAGCCACCCTGTAGGGGGCGGCGACGTGGAGGAGGGGAGCACCCTGCTGGGAGCGGGCTGCGCGCTCCGTCTGCCCCAGCTGGTGCCAGGTCTGCAGCAAGCCCAGCAGCCCGTGTCCTTCCCTCTCCGCCGACCTTCAATTCACCTGCAGGCGGGAGCGACGTGGAGCCCCCCCGGCAGGCGGCGCGGCGGGAGGGGCCGAGTGGCAAGTGCCCCAGCTGAAGGAAACCCTGGCCACCCCCCTTCCCTCTCCCCCCCCCACTCCCTCCCCCTCCCACCCGCCAGCCGGGGCACGCACTCCGCTGCCCGCGGCACGTCTGCAGCGCAGGGAGTCCCGCTAGCCAGTGCGGCCGGAGGAGGCAGCCGCAAGCCGCCAAGTAAGAGGTACCTAAAGTTTGCACCCTGGTTCCGGCTGCCCTCCACGTTTGTTTGTTTGTTTTGTTTTTTGCTTCACCGCTCCGGCCGCCCCGCACATTTTTTTTTGCTTGGGGCGGCAAAAAAGTCAGAGCCGGCCCTGCCCCTAATCATTCTTGTCCCTCTTCTCTGAGCTCCCTCTGGTTCTGCAATATCCTTTTTGAGATGAGGTGATCAATTGTGCACACATTATCCCAGTGAGGCTGCAGCATTGATTTATAGAAGGTATTAGAATATTCTCTGTATTATTCACCATCTCATTTCTTATGCATCCCAACATCTTGTTTGCTTTTTTGATTGCAGCTACACGTTGAACAGAACTCTTAATGGAGCCGTCCATAATGACATGCAGGTCCCTTTCTGGTGTTGATACAGTTAACTTAGAGCACTGTATGGTGTGTGAGCAATTTACATTTTCCCCTGCAGTGTGCATTACTCTGCATTTATCAANTTCCCTCTCCCCCCCCCACTCCCTCCCCCTCCCACCCGCCAGCCGGGGCACGCACTCCGCTGCCCGCGGCACGTCTGCAGCGCAGGGAGTCCCGCTAGCCAGTGCGGCCGGAGGAGGCAGCCGCAAGCCGCCAAGTAAGAGGTACCTAAAGTTTGCACCCTGGTTCCGGCTGCCCTCCACGTTTGTTTGTTTGTTTTGTTTTTTGCTTCACCGCTCCGGCCGCCCCGCACATTTTTTTTTGCTTGGGGCGGCAAAAAAGTCAGAGCCGGCCCTGCCCCTAATCATTCTTGTCCCTCTTCTCTGAGCTCCCTCTGGTTCTGCAATATCCTTTTTGAGATGAGGTGATCAATTGTGCACACATTATCCCAGTGAGGCTGCAGCATTGATTTATAGAAGGTATTAGAATATTCTCTGTATTATTCACCATCTCATTTCTTATGCATCCCAACATCTTGTTTGCTTTTTTGATTGCAGCTACACGTTGAACAGAACTCTTAATGGAGCCGTCCATAATGACATGCAGGTCCCTTTCTGGTGTTGTATGGTGTGTGAGCAATTTACATTTTCCCCTGCAGTGTGCATTACTCTGCATTTATCAATGTTGGATTTCATTTGCCACTATGTTGCCCATTCTCCTAGCTCCTTTAGGTCTGTTTGAAATTCCTTACAGACCTCTCTGGTTCTGACTATCCTAAATAACTTTGTGTCATCTGCAAATTTTGCTACCTCACTGCTCCCTCCCCTTTCCAGATCATTAATAAAAAACATATTAAACAACATGNTGTATCTTGTTAAGTTCTTGGCCCTAGTGACTTCCTGTGGCAGTAAGTTCCACAGTCTAATTACACGTTGTGTGAAAAAGTGTTTCCTTTTATTGGGTTTGAATTTCTCACCTTTCATTGTCATTGAATGTCCCCTTGTTCTTGTGTAATGAGAAAGGGAAAACAGAAGTTTCTGATCTAACTTTTCTAGAGAGTTCATTATGTTATACACTTTTATCACATCCCCTCTTCTTCATCTCTTTTCACACGTAACAATCTTTTCAATCTCTCTCCATCTGAGAGTTTACTGGACCCCTAATCAGGGCCAGCTCCAGGCACCAGCCGAGCAAGCTCATGCTTGGGGCGGCAGATTCTAAGGGGCGGCATTCCGTCCAATCCTAGGGTGGCACAGCCGCGCTTTTTTTTTTTGGTTCGCCGCTCCGGCCACCCTGTAGGGGGCGGCGACGTGGAGGAGGGGAGCACCCTGCTGGGAGCGGGCTGCGCGCTCCGTCTGCCCCAGCTGGTGCCAGGTCTGCAGCAAGCCCAGCAGCCCGTGTCCTTCCCTCTCCGCCGACCTTCAATTCACCTGCAGGCGGGAGCGACGTGGAGCCCCCCCGGCAGGCGGCGCGGCGGGAGGGGCCGAGTGGCAAGTGCCCCAGCTGAAGGAAACCCTGGCCGCCCCCCTTCCCTCTTTCCTCCCCCGCTTCCTCCCCCTCCCACCCGCCAGCCGGGGCACGCACTCCGCTGCCCGGGGCACGTCTGCAGCGCAGGGAGTCCCGCTAGCCAGCGCGGCCAGGGGAGGCAGCCGCAAGCCGCCAAGTAAGTGGTACCGAAAGTTTGCACCCTGGCTCCGGCCGCCCTCCACGTTTGTTTGTTTGTTTGTTTTGTTTTTTGCTTCACCGCTCCGGCCGCCCCGCACATTTTTTTTTGCTTGGGGCGGCAAAAAAGTCAGAGCCGGCCCTGCCCCTAATCATTCTTGTCCCTCTTCTCTGAGCTCCCTCTGGTTCTGCAATATCCTTTTTGAGATGAGGTGATCAATTGTGCACACATTATCCCAGTGAGGCTGCAGCATTGATTTATAGAAGGTATTAGAATATTCTCTGTATTATTCACCATCTCATTTCTTATGCATCCCAACATCTTGTTTGCTTTTTTGATTGCAGCTACACGTTGAACAGAACTCTTAATGGAGCCGTCCATAATGACATGCAGGTCCCTTTCTGGTGTTGATACAGTTAACTTAGAGCACTGTATGGTGTGTGAGCAATTTACATTTTCCCCTGCAGTGTGCATTACTCTGCATTTATCAATGTTGGATTTCATTTGCCACTATGTTGCCCATTCTCCTAGCTCCTTTAGGTCTGTTTGAAATTCCTTACAGACCTCTCTGGTTCTGACTATCCTAAATAACTTTGTGTCATCTGCAAATTTTGCTACCTCACTGCTCCCTCCCCTTTCCAGATCATTAATAAAAAACATATTAAACAACATGCGACCTAGTGTGGATCCCTGAGGCCTTGCTGTTCACCTTTTGCCATGATGTAAATTGACCATTTAATCCTACTCTTTGCTTTCTGTCTCCTAGCCAGGTTTAGACCCAGGACAATACTTTGCCTCCCACCCTATGTCTGCTTCGCTTCTTAGTAGCCTTTTTGCCGGACCTTGTCAAAGGCCTTTAGGAAGTCTAAACAAACTATGACAACCCATTCTCCTTTATCCATTACTTCACTGACACATTCAAAGAACTTGGTGATTAGTGAGATGCAGTTTTCCTTTGCAGAATCCAAGCTGGTTAGACCCTATCATATCACAATCTTTCAGGTGTATTGTTCTGTTCTTAATGATCATTTCAACCACTTGCTAGGTATAGATGTAAGACTCACAGGTCTATAATTCCCTGGATCACCCCTAGAGCCTTTTAAAAATATAGGTGCAACATTTGTACCATCCAATCGTCTGGAACAGTGGCTGATTTTAATGCAAGAGTGCATGTCTTTACTAACAACTGAGCTCCTTCATACTTGAGTTCCTTCAGAACACTTGGCTGCACCGTCTGGACCTGGTGACTTATTTCATTTTAAATAATCAGTTTCTTCCAGCATCTCTTCTTCTGTCACTTCAGTCTCTCAGAGCACCTCATCTGTGTTACCAGGAAAGAACAGGTCTGGGTTAGGAAACGCAAACATCCTCTGCAGTGAAGACTGATGCAAAGAAATCACTTAGCTTCTCAGCAAAGTCCTTTGCTCCCTTTAGCCCCTGGTGATCCAGTGGACACAAGAATTATTTTGAAGGTGTCCTGCTTCTGACATACCAAATAATCTAT
This sequence comes from Platysternon megacephalum, assembly GCA_003942145.1. NCBI lineage: Eukaryota > Metazoa > Chordata > Testudines > Platysternidae > Platysternon > Platysternon megacephalum. The sequence continues at coordinate 2,000,484 of QXTE01000187.1, forward strand.
TGTTTGTTTTTATACCTTTTAGCTAGCTGCGCTTCAAACTCCATTTTGGCCCTTCTAAATTCCCACTTACTTGCTGCCTGCTGTTATTTAAACCCCTGTTTGTTGGTTTCATAAGGGTCAGATTTCCAAATATTGAAGGATTTCTGTTTGGCTCAATAGACGCTTGAACTTTGTCATTTAGCTCTGTTGGTTTACTCGTTGCCTTCCTGGTTCCCTTTTTGTTAAGTGGTACACATGTCTTCTGAGAATCTATTATTGTTTTATTAAGAAGCATCCAAGTTACGTCTAATAATACCTAGCTCTGACATAGCACTTTTTATCAGTAGATCTCAAAACGTCTTACAAAGGACATCAGTATCATTATCCCCATTTCACAGATGGGGGCACTGAGGCACAGTGGGAGTGACTTTCTTACTCTAGGTGTTTAGCTTCCTTTACCTTTAACCTTGGGCCTTTTTTATTAAATCTCTTATTTCATTTAACTCTCCTTTTCTAACATTTAGTGTCACTGTGTCACTTTTTGGTACCCTACCTGATTTTTGGATGTTGAACCTAATTATACTGAGGTCACTATTATTTACTGGCTCAGCTACTGTCACTTCTTCAGTTAGCTCCTGTGCACTTCCAAAGACTCAAACCTTGTCGACAGTAGAACTTACTTTGGTCTAACTTACATCACCCAGGGGTGAACAACCCCCACCCCTGAGCAAAGTAAGTTACACTGACCTAAGCGCCGGTGTACACAACGCTGTGCCAGCAGGAGCGCTTCTCCCCCTGACATAGCTACTGCCTCTCGTGGGAGGTGGAGTAATTCAGCAGACAGGAAAACTCTCTCCCATCGGCTTCGAGTGACTTCAACAGAAGCACTACAGTGCTTCAAGTGTAGATGTAGCCAGGGGCGGCTCCAGGCACCAGCACACCAAGCGCGTGCCTGGGGCGGGAAGCCACGGGGGGCGGCCTGCCGGTCGCCGTGAGGGCGGTAGCCAGGCTGCCTTCGGCGGCATGCCTGCGGGAGGTCCACCAGTCCCGTGGCTTCGGTGGCAATTCGGCGGCGGGTATGCCGAAGGTGCGGGACTGGCGGACCTCCCGCAGGCATGCCGCCGAAGACTGCCTCACTGCCGTGCTTGGGGGCGGCAAAAATCATAGAGCCGCCCCTGGAGGTAGCCTACGTCAAGAACAGCTTCTCCTCCTGGGTGTTCTGGAACTAGCGTACCAAGAGCCACCCATTGAAAGTGCCGAGTAATCGTTTCTCTAAGCTCTGCCCCGTTGGGCCATTAGTCCATTTTCTAGGTGGATCGCTGACGTCCCCCATTATCATCTTTTTGTTGACTTTTGCTGCTGCTTTGACTTTTCTCAACATTTTGCACTCAGTTTCCTTTTCGTGATCCAGAGGCTGGGAGTGCAACCCTAGCGTGATAGGTTCATAGATTCCAAGGCCAGAAGGGACCACTATGATCATCAAGTCTGACCTCCCGCATAACACAGGCCAAAGACTTTCTCCAAAATAAGTCCTAGAGCAGAGCTTTTAGGAAAACATGTAATCTTGATTTCTAAAATGGTCAGGGATGGAGAATCCACCAGGCCCCCTGGTAAATTGTTCCAATGGTTAATTATCCCTCACGGTTAAAAAATTACACCTTCTTTCCAGTTTGAATTTGTCCAGCATCAACTTCCAGCCATTGGATCATTGTAGACCTTTGTCTGCTAGACTGAAGAGCCCATTATTAAATATTTGTTCCCCATGTAGATACATATGAACTATAATCAATTAATTCCTTAACCTTCTCTGTTAAGCTAAATAAATTGAGGTATTTGAGTCTCACTATAAAGCAGGTTTTCTAATCCTTTAATCATTCTTGTGACTTTTCTCTGACCCCTCTCCAATTTATCAACACTCTTCTTGTATTGTGGGCACCAGACCTGGACGCAGTATTCCAGTAGCAGTCACACCAGTGCCAAATATAGAGGTAAAATAACCTCTCTGCTCCTACTCGAGATTCTTCGGTTTATGTATTCCAAGATCACATTAGTTCTTATGGCCACAGTGTCACACTGGAGCTCATGTTCAGCTGATTATTCACCATAACCCCCAAATCTTTTTCAGAGTCACTGCTTCCCGGGATAGAGTCCCTCATCCTGTAAGTATGGCCTATGTTCTTTGCTCCTAGATGTATACATTTACATTTAGCCATATTAAAATGCACATTATTCACTTGCACCCAGTTCACCCTGGGATCTAGTCAATGACCTGTCCTCCTTGATATTTACGACTCCCAATTTTTGTGTCATCTGCAAACTTTCTCAGTGATTTTTTGTTTTCTTCCAGGTCATTGATAAAAATGTTAAATAGCGTAGGTCCAAGAATTGATCCTTGCAGGACCTCACTGGAAACAGACCTGCTCAATGACAATTCATCATTTACGATTACATTTTGAGACCTATCAGTTAATCAACTTCTAATCCATTTAATGTGTTCCGTGGTAATTTCATATCATTCTAGTTTTTTTAATCAAAAAGTTGTGTGATAGCCTTCCATAAGGCGTTTGACCAAGTATGTTAGAATCACAGAACCATAAAGTTAGAAGGGACCGCCAGGGTCATCTAGTCTCACCCCCTGCCAAGATGCAGGATTTGTTGTGTCTAAACCATCCAAGACAGATGGCTACCCAGCCTCCTTTTGAAAACCTTCAGTGAAGGAGTTTCCACAACCTCCTTAGGCGTCTGTTCCATTGTCCCACTGGTCTTACAGTTCGGAAGTGTTTCCTGAGGTTTAATCTAAATCTGCAGTGCTGAAGTTTGAAACCATTGCCTCTTGTCCTGCCCTCTGTGGTAAAAGATAATAGCTTTTTTTGCATTTGCACATGGACATTGATCACTTTTATTCTTGATCAAGTGTCTGTTTTTATTTAACTCCTTAATCTGACACCCTTTTGGTTTATTTATTTATTTATTAACAGAATTTATCTCTGTGCTCTTACCGTGTCCTTGTTCTAGTTCTGTTGTAACTTGCATCATATACATAACTGGATACACAGATTCTGTTGTATCACCAACATCTTTAACAGGTGTCTGTCTGAGTTGTGTGCTCCTCCATTGCTCCTGCTGCCTTTCCCCTAGGGCTGAGGTTAAATATTCCTTCAACATCTTCTTTATGTTACAAGCCACTATGCTGGTTCCATTTTGATTAAGGGGAAGCCTGTCGCTTCTGTGGGGGCTCCTCTTTCCCCCACATGTTGCCCGATGCCTAATAATCTTCACACCATCTTCTCACCCATGCATTGAGACCCTGAAGTTCCTTCGGTCTCACTGCACATATGTGCAGAACTGGAAGCATTTCAGAGAATGTGACCATTGAGGCCCTGGACCAAAGCCTTCTGCCTTGCCATCTGAATTTAACTTCCAGGACCTCTCTCCTACATCTCCTTACATCATTGGTATCAGCGTGTACCACGACCACAGGCTCCTCTCCAGCACTCCCCAGAAGTCTGTCTGGCAGGCTTGTGATATCTGCCCCCTGGGCACCTGGCAGGCAGTCACCAGGTGGTTCTCTCCAACTCTTCTCACTCCTGATGATCAAATCTGCTGTCACCACGGCCTGTCTCTTCCTCCCTACTGTAATTCCATCTCCCGGAGCCGCTGCCTCCTCTGTGGCAGGAGGAATTGTCAGTCTCCACCCCCTCAGTTGGAAGGAGAGGCCCATCTGAGACAGTGTTCCCTCCAGGCCCCCTAGGTGCCCATCCAGCAGGAGACTGGCTTCCTCCATGCAAGGATCAGGGAAGTCTGTTCTAAGGTAGGGCCCTCTCCACAATGTCCTTTATATGCTGTGTTTATAAACAATTCTGCCTCTTTGCTCCTCCAGTTCAGCAGCTCTGGCCTCAAGATGCTGCCCATGGGCTCTGAGGGCCATAAGCTACTCACACAGGGGGCAGGCGTGTATCATGTACCCGTGAGGTCTGGGTGTCAGACATTCTGCACTGTGTGCAGTCAACTGGGTAGCATCCACCCAGGTTGGTCTGCGGCTGGTCTCCGACGTGCGTAGACAGACTGGGTTTTAACTCTGAGTCGGGGGGGGGGGGGGGTTAACTCTTTCTGTGGCCTATTAACTGTTCAGGAAAAAGGTTTTATGATTATAGAGGTTATAATTCCTCAGTCTACCACATGGTTCACAGTTAAATGTAGAGCCTAATTCAGTGCCTCACTCCCATGCAGACCAACCTGCCCTGTGCTCACTCCATCGGCTGCCTTCTCACTTGGTTTGAGGCATCACATTGCTTGGGTTGGTTGGTTAAGGTTGGGCAAGAGTCACATGGTATTGTTCTAGTTCCCTCATTGGCTGAGCCCACCCCACATGGCAAGGAGGATTGGCAGAAATCCTTGTGACTCATGTTGTCCGAGGAAGTGGCTGGATCCAAAGCCTATTGAAGTCAGCGGGAGTCCTTCATTTACTTCAGTGGGCTTTGGAAAAGACCCACACAGCCTGTCAGGGGCTGCACCACTCACCACTGGTCTAGTGCCTCCTCCTGGTCGTTCTGGGAATTAGCTCTTGAGGCCGATGCCCCCATCTGCAGTTCACACACCATCACTCTGATTCTGGTTTGCAGCTCCTCTTGCTCTGGGATCCACCACGTCCTCTTCATGACATAGCCCTCCGGCTAGGTCACTCAGCATTCCCCCTTCTGGGGTACAGTCCATCAGCAGTCCTAGGCAGCCTGCCCATTCACTGCCCTGGTGCCACTCCCTCAGTCGCTGGTGTGGGAACCCAGGCCTGCCCTCTACTCCAGGGACACTCAGCTCAGCAATTCTGGGCTTCCTCTCTCTGCTCTCCCTGCTCCTTCCCTGGACTGCTTCCTACTCCCTGGTTCACCTTCTCTCTCTGGGTGTACCAGTTCCCAGAAGTCTTCTCCCTCTTCCCAGGGAGTGACTGCTGCTTGTCTTTCTGTAGCCTGCTACTTGGCTTTATAGGCCCCACCTGTTCCTGCACAGGTGAGCCTGTTCCTGCACAGGTGAGCCTGTTCCTAATCAATCTCCTGCTCCCTGTCTCCTGCTCCAGGTGCAGCCTGTGGAGTTAATTGGGGTGGGGACAGCCCATCACAATACCACACAACATTCTGATCAAAATATTAGCACTATACAAAGTCAATATGGCGCCTCTTACATGGATTAAAAGCTGGCTACCTGTTAGATCTCAAAATGTGCTTGCTAATGTTGAATTAGCACCTAGTTGGGGTGTTTCTAATGGGTTCCTATACAGGTTGGTTTCTGGCTCATTGCTATTTAATATTATATCAAAGACCTTACAGAAAATATAAACTCATTGCTGATAAAGTTTGCAGATGACACAAAAGTCGGTGAGCTGGCAAATAATGATGAAGACAGGTCACTGAGAGATCGGGATCACTTGGTAAGCTGGACACAACTATACAACATACATTTAGGATAGCCAAATACAAGGTTTTCCATCTAGGATCAAAGAATGTAGCCCATGCTTTCCAGATGGGATTATGCCCTGGAAAGCAGTGACTGAAAAGGACTTGGGGTCATGGTTGATAACTAGCTAAACATAAGCTCCCAGTGCCATATTGTAGCTAAAAGAGCTAATGCGGTCCTTTGACTTATAACAGGGGAATACCAAGTTCAGAATTATATTGCTGCTAGTGATAAAGACGTGCTATCATTTGGGATGTGTTCAGCCTTTGATGCACATGGAAGATTAATGTCAATGGAAGTTAAACACACACTGTCTTCAGACTAATGGGACTGCTCCTTTCACTCAGCCAGCAGAGACTCGTGCTTTCAGATCCACCGCAGAGTCAGTGAGGGCTTCTTTTGTTTTGTTTATTGACAAGCAGTGTGCTGGATTGGTCCAAACTCAATGGTGTAAGTCATATGACCTTTGAAATGCAGCTTCAAAATAAATATAACTTAATAGCTGAAATAGTTTACAACAATGGAGCTCAGGACAAAGTCGAAACAGATTTGTTCCAAGAGAACAGTTACTGTGATTCACCAAGGAAGAATGTGATTTGAGAATGGGAAGTTTAAACAGATGATTATCTGAACTCATTACAAACAGGCTGCAGATGTGAGAAAAATGTCACTGAAACTGTCTGACAGTTTGTGCTTTTTAAAATTTCGGCCGGAGTGAAATTCTCCCCATTGCAGGGGGACCGCCCAAGCCCTACATCCTGCTCAGGGCTTAGTAGGACATAGTCATTGTGCTGGCCCTCTGCACAGGAGTGATTTCACCCTCCAGGCTCCTCTCCAGCACTGCAAATGGCGGGGAGAGGAGGGAAGTGGGAAGATTCGGCTCAGTTACATGTTCCCCTGTTTCCCCAAGTCTTGGCCCCACAGAAGCCCTTCCACCAAAGCGATGCAAGAAACCAGATTTGTTGGGTGGGGGAAGGGTTGGGGGCTGGGCATGTTCCTCCATATTCTCCCCCACCAAAATCCTGGGGGCCGGTAGGAGCAAGCTGCTGTATGCAGAGTCTTCAGCAATTTGCAGGTGTCCCCCACCCTTCCCTTGAGAATATTCCAGGGGCAGCCATGGCTGGGGGAGCATGATGATTCCCATAGGGGCCAGTGACTGCAGGGAGCTGCAGGGGACTGGGAGGCAGTGAAGAGGCAGCGGGGGGGAGGGGGGAGAATCTTTCTTCCAGCCGATCCCGCTGAGATGTGCAACTCTTGGGAGGTCCTAATAAGGGAGGATCTTCGGCGTTCACTGAGGGAGAGGGCGTGACACAGCAAACCCACTGCCCAGGAGAAATTCAACAAGTTGCAGAGTTTTCTTTCCCTTGCATGGGAATAACCTGTTTAGTTAAGAACGGGGCCTTAAATATCTCCTCACTGCTATTTCAAGGAGAAACGTGGTCAGGTACTATCTAGCAATCGTGAGAAACAGACAAGTTTTACCCTTGACAGTACATGTAAGATGCAGCCTTAAATTTAGGTTTTTAAAGGACAACCTGCTTTAGTCTCAAAACATTTACCCAATAACCTTTCTGTTCACATGAGCCACCCACACAGAAACCAAAATGAGCTACAAGAAGAAAATAGAAAAAGCATCTGGCTGTTGACAACCAGATCTTATTTCAGTCCTGTTTTTTTAATAATTCCTTCCTCACAGTTCTGCAAAGATTTGAATATTTAAAAATGTCTAATTGCATGTTTTTATATACATTTAATTGTTTCAAAGTGAACATTAACAGTTGCAAAAAGTTCAAGAAGTTTAGGCAGCTTTTGAGTGTTTTGCTGTTGGAATAAAATCATTATAAAAGTGAAATAGTAAAGTGTATGATTTCTATAAAGCATTTTTATATATTTAAACTTCATACTTGGAAAAGGATGTGAAAGTATAATTTTCAGCACCATCTTTAAGTTCAGTTTTATTCACGTGAATTGCCCCTTTGTGATCACTCCTGTATGTAAAGTTAACAGTATCGCCAACCCAGGTGTACAAAAATCACAAGTCAAGGCCACCAAAATCATGAGATTGCCTTAAAAGCATGAGATTTTTTTTAAATAATACATTTGGAGTGCTTTATAATTTGCCTCCTGGGTTCTCAGCCTTTAGGCTCCACTTGAGAGCCAGACCAGACCCATGTGGTAGTATAAATGTAATTATGACCATTCCATTATGTTCCTTTTTAGGCCTTTTTTAGGCCTTTGTAGCTCAGATGTACGAACTTTCTTCAGACAAAAATCTGGCCTTCAAACAACCCTTACCAAGCTCATCACCAGAAGCAAGCTCCCCACAGACCAGGACCCACCAACTCAAAGCAGCACCAGACCCTGCCGGAAAAACAGATGCAAACCCTGCAGCCATATTTCCACTGCTACAATGATCAACACCCCACACAACACACTTTTCAAAATCCATGGGTCCCACACAAGCCTATCACAACATGTGGTGTACCTCATTCAGTGCACTAAATGCCCCCAATACCAACGGTGTGAGTGAAACCAGACAATCACCAATGAACTCGCACAGGAAAGTGATAAAAGACAAAAACACCCTGTTACCCATAGACGAACACTTTTCACAAATCGATCACTCCCTATCTGACCTCTCAGGCCTTGTCCTCAAAGGAAACCTGCTCAACACCTTCAAAAGACGAGCCTGGGACCTTAAATTCATAACTCTGCTAGACACTAAAAATCGTGGCTTTGATAAAGACACTGGATTTATGGCTTATTACAAACGTTTGTAACCCACTAACTCCCCTTTTTTGCCCTATGACTGCAATGATGGTAACAGGCCACTTCACCTAGAAAGGTCCCGAATATGTGCAAACTACTTACGCTAAACAATCTGTTCCATTTTGCATTTCCCTGTGACACTTGGAGTACATTTCCCAGCTCTGAAGAAGAGCTCTGTGTAGCTCTAAAGCTTGTTTCTCGTCCAATAAAAGATCTTACCTTCCCCGGCCTTGCCTCTCTAGAAATCTGGCCCACAGTTCTAAGCTAAGATGTGTTGAGGTTTCTCTGGTTTTGCCTAAATATCATTAAACTCACTGTGGGTGCCCTAGAATGAGCTGGCTTAGAGCATGTGAAATATCACCCGGGAATGGTGTGGCCACTTGATGGATCAGGCATTCCCCTCTGTGGTTGTGTGCTGCAGAGAGCGCCATGTTCAGCTCTGGGGGGTTGAGAACCATTCCTCTGACTAATAGCAAAACCTGCTGTGGAAAAGCCCCTGAAGATACGCCTGTTCCAGCCATTTCTCTCCCATGCCCGAGGGGTGTAGAAAAGCAAGCAGGGAAGAAGGAAAGGGGAAATCACTCTGGAGATGGTTTTGCTAGCGTACGGCAAAATATGTCTATGAATTCGATGGGGTTGTGTTTTTGTCTAGTCAGAAATTGTTTGAATACCGGCGCTTGCACTGACGTGCATACTAATATTAAATATTGTCCAATGGGGGTGATGCCATACTAACAAGAGAAATGCATAATGAGAATTCAGCTGATGTAACTGTGTCAAAGAGCCTCTTGTTGACTCTGAATCCCAGTGCCACGGGAAGTTGCCGTAATCTCAAATAACCTGTTTACAGTTCCATGCTCCTACTTTGTATTATTAAAAGGACACTCACAAGGACGACTAGGCCTTTCTTAAAAAGAACACTTTTTTTTTTTTTAACTGCCCTTATAGCCTGGGAATGTCTATTAGTTCAACTCAAGGGCCGCAACATTGGGGGAAAATCATCATTCGCATCTTCTACCGCTTTCAGGAACCAGCGTAGGTGCTATGTTTCTTCACAGACAAAGGCACATTTCCCCCCCCTCCACCCCCACCGCCTGCCTGCTGCATTCTCATGAACAAACAGGATATTGAAATTGACAGTGGTAGTACTGTCTGAGCAGGAATCTCATACATTTAAGTACCCTGCCTGTTATACAGATGAGCACCCACTGGCAAAGCAGAAGGACGGCAAAAAGTATGTCTTGTAATTGAGATTGATTATGACGTAAGGTTCTAGAGCAGCTGATGCTGTTCAAGACACATTGCAGATAGTTCCACTCCCAAGAGAGACAGAGAATAGACAGGAGACACTGGGAAGGCCAGGGCCAGGAGTCGTTGGGTTTTTGTTAATGCCAGCAAGTCAAAATATGCTGTTGATAGAAGCAGGGATGGGGTTGTCCTGGTTATCGTGGTACACCATCCACGACTTTGCTGGCCCCTGGGAAATGTAAATACTCATTTACAAAAACAAGTGAAGTTTCTCGCCCTGACAGATGCATAGATAACCTCTTGTAAGTGTAACCTGATGCAATGCTCCCTAGTATGCAGATATAAAGAAACCAGAGGGATAAGGCCCCAATCCAGCAAAACACCAAAGCATATGCTTAATTTTAGGCACATGAGCTGTCCCGTTGTGCTTAAGCACTTAGTTGGACCAGGCCTAATACAGGCATAAAATACCACCATCCAGCTCAGCAGGGTCTTACTTCTGATCCCAAATAATATAGAAGCCAATATAACTATTTCACTGCGGATCATTTTATCAGAAAGGCCTTCAGAACTGTGAGCACAGCTTGACATTGTGGGTGGGGCTTATTCAATAGCATCAAGCCAAAGCCACATTTTTTCCATTCTGACCACATCAGGGATGTTAAATAGTCAACTAAAACTTGACACAGACTGACAAATGTTCATAGGTGTTAAGGGCAGATGGGGCCATTATAAACCTCCTGTGTAGCACAGGTTAGAGAACTTCACCCAATGCGGCTTGTATAAAGCCCATAACTTGTGGTCGGCTAAAGTATCTTTTAGACTTAAATCTTGATTTAAAGACTCCCAATGACAAAGAATTTACCAAGTCCCTAGGTAAGTTGTTCCAATGATTAATTACCTCACTGTTAAAAATGGGACAGCTTGAATTTTTCTAGCCAAAACCTCCAACCACTGCATCTTTTTCTCCTTTGTCTACTAGATTAAAGAGCCATCTGTTACCAACTGTCTTCTCCCCATGTAGGAACCTGTAGACCATGTTCAAGTTCACAGGTAGCTATGTAGCTTGAGCTACTTTAGCCTCTCACCATAAAGTGCTTTCTAGACCTTGAATCACTCCTGTCGCTCTTTTCTGAACCTCTCCCAATTCCAACCTCCTTTTGAAAGTGTGGACACCGGAAGTGGGCACAGTACTCCAGCCGCGGTCTCGTCACCACTGAGGCATTGCGGCACAGCATGGACTGAAAGAAAGCAGAGGGTGGGGTTTCTAAAAGCGATCAGCGCTAGACTAACTGACCCCGGTTGAAGTGAATGGTAGTTCTAACGCTGACTTCAATGGAAGCAGAGTTGGGCCAATGCTGAGTGCTTTTGCAAATCTCATCCAGACAGGTAGAGCTGCTTTTGCCAGGTACAAGAAAAGGCAAAAATCATCAAAAGTGGCTCCTTTCAGTCAACCTAATGAACATAGAGACCAATATATCCTTTTGCCCATAGGAAGAAGCACATAGGGAAGGTTGCACGGCTGCTTCTGGGCTGCCTCTTTTCCTGGAGAGAGGATTCCAGTCCCTGGACAGATCATGGACATTAACACTCTCACAACATTTAAATAAAAGCTTTGATTGCCCAGAGCTGATCAAGAGTTTACCCATGGACCAACTTTTCTTGCTTAGTGAACCTGACCATTGCTGTCATAGTACAGGGGAGGCTGGAAATCATTTTCAGGGCACTGCATTTTCAGTGGAGATCCTCGCAGGGGAGGAGCCATTCCATATGAGTAAGGGCAGCAGAATCTGGCCCCATGCGACCCCACAGCGTGCTAACACCTACACAGGTGATAAACCTTGTTAAATGAGAGCACTAGATTTTAGATTATAAAGCAAACAAAACATGTTTGGTCTGTCGCACAGCATTCAGTTTGGGTTTCCCCATGAGTGGATTTGAAGAACAAAACTGAAATTATTGTTAGAAGCCAATTGCTTGTCTTGGTTGTGTTGGAGCAGAGAAGGTGGGTGGGGGACTTCACAGACCTGGAGAGGCAGACCTTGCTAAAACAGAACAAGAGGGCTATTGGCTGTCAGGATGATTGGATGCAGCTGTTCACAGACACCAGGTGCAAGAGAACACCTGGAGTGACCACTCACAAAGCGGAGGGGTGGAAGCTCTCAGTGATTGCGAGGCGGAGTGATAGGAGGGGAGGTACTGAGACTCAGGGTGGGGAGCCAGCCTCAGGCTGGAAGGAGGATCCCAGGGTTCTACCAGCTCCCAGGCCTGTTTGGGGCCCAGTCCCCGGCCTGCTCCCTGCAATACAGACTGCTTGAGAGTCAGGGGCCCACGGCTCTGGGGCAGCCCAGCCATGCTGGGGCTTCCAGGCTCCCTGCCGAAGAGCCAGGAGTCTCAAAAGCCAGGGAGAGCCAGCTTTAGCTGGCAACCTGCAAACCTGGGAAATTTGGGGGGAAATCGGTTTCGTTCTGAATCAGACTGAAACCAAATTTTGAAATGTAGAAGTTTCCCGCAAACTGAAAATTCTGCATTTCAGCCAGCTCCGTTCTCTACAGCAGGTTCTCTCCTCTGTTCTCCTCAGAGTAAACACTACCAGCCAGGAGGAAAGAGTTGATGCTGACAGGCAGTTGACAATGTTTATAGCAGAGTGTGGGGTACACAGGACAGCTGCAATCCAATGTGCAGATCATGCAGAGAAGACAGCACACGGTAAGCAGCACACACCCACAGTAAGTTTATGCAGACACGGTAGTTCAGACTGTAAACTGGGGGAAGGAACTGTCTTTTTGTTCTGTGTTTATACAGCTCCTAGCTCAAAGCAGACCTGGTCCATGATGAGCTGCTAGGTTACTGCAATACAAATACCAGGGTAGGCAGAACACACCTGGTGAGGGATGTAGGTTTTCTTACCTTTTTATTTTTAAAGGAAATTTTAAATATATTTAAATGTGCAGGTGCCACATTTGTCATATTTGAGAAAATGTTGCATGCCACATTATGTAATCTCACCATTTCGAAATCAGTTGACATGAACATTTCCAGTTACCACACGCACAACCCACCCCCCACCCGCCAAACAAAGACAAAACTGGTAGCAGGAAATAGGAAGTTGTTCCCTGCTTGGAAGCAAATACATTATAAGGAAATTTAAAATAATCTAATGTATAAGTTACCAAGGCAATTTGAAGGAATATTCCATAATTTTAAAAAAAGATTGGTGGTTATAAACTGCAGGAAGCTTCAAACAGAAATCGTTTTGTGTACTTGAATGATTTTCCTTCACACTCATTTGTTGTCAGGTTTCAGTGTATAGAGCTGCTTATTTTAAAGTCATTACAACATTGTTTGCCAGGGCTGGGGGAAAACAACTAAAGAATTGTGCAAATTTTGTAAAGAAACCAATCTGATTTGAGCCCCCCGTGAACCGGGAGCATTTCCCTTTCACGTTCCTGCGATTTCCAGGATGTAGCAATATAGGCCTGCAAGCGGTTCGGTGTGGACAGATAGATCCCTGTGGCGGCGTGGAGGGGAGACAGGGTCAGACGAAGAGCTGGGACAGCGCTGATTTGGGGGTGCGACAGGAGCAGTGAGGGTGTGAGCAGTTTCTCCTTTTCTCCCCTTCCCTGGCACCCACTGGATCCAAGTGCCAATAGGGCACGTGGCTGCCTCCTGTGCACCCCTCCGGAGTTCCCTACACATGGGTGGCACCCTGCAGGCTGAGAAACACCCATCTAAAGTAACTGCTGCTGCTTTAAATGTTGGGGCTGTTTCTTCCTCTGGATGTGCACGGCATCTAGCACAGTGAGGCCCAGATCTCGGCTGGAACACAAATAAATAATCATCAGAACTTTAAATTCCTCTGTAGACTTTGCTGAAATACTTTTGTTAACTCCGTATGACAATGCTGCCTTGCAGTGTCAGCAAATATCCCCCCTGCATCCCACAGCACCACGGAGAGAACTCTTTTTCCTTTTCTGCCCGCAGTTCCATTCTCATCTAGCAGTCAGAGAGCGTCTTCTGCATTGATACCCTCAGCATGACACTCTGAACCCAACGCACCTCAGGTCCGGCCCAGCTGAGCTTCACACTGAAATCCTGCTAGCTGTTCTAGGGGAGTGGGCAGCGCCCCAGGGACTTCTGTGGGCTCCACGCAGCCATAGACAATCTTTTAGTCCATTCATCCGAGCACTTACCATTCCCACCAGACGGAAGGTAAGAGTGAATACCGAGGAAGGAAATGTAGGGCCTCCTCCTGCAGTGCTTACTCCGGCTAAATTCCCACTGGCTTTGATGGGAGTAAAGACAGCAGGATGAGGCCGTGGGCTTTTAATCTGCATCCAGAACATTTTAAATGCACAGGGAAATGTCAGTAGAGACGTGGTGATGTTTGCCAGGGGTTCTGAGTGTCTTACTGTGATAGTGACCAAATCCCACACTGGAGAGATAGGGGTCCAGGAACAACTCTGGGCCCTGGAAACCCCACCCCAGCAGGCCTGCTAGGCATGCTTGTTGAATGGCTTGACAGGTCTGCTGAAAACAAGCAACTTTCCCTTTGTTTTTGGCCAGCTGGGCTCATGTTTTTAGGCAGTCGTGGGCCACAGGTTTTCTGCTGCTTGTCTCATGGGCCACTTTTTTTTTTTTTTAAATTATGCCCCTTGGGAATTTTTTGACACAAGCCTCGCCCAGTATCATGAGGTGATGACACAAACTCCGCCCAGCATCATGATGTCATGACACAAGCCCCGTCAGGAATCATGATGTTATGACACAAGCCCCGCCAGGCATCATGATGTCATGACGCAAACCCTGCCCGGCATCATGATGTCATGACACAAACTCCGCCCAGCATCATGATGTCATGACGCAAACTCCGCCCGGCATCAGGCAGGCAATTGCTTCAAGTGTTGGCAGCATGGCCATTTTCAAGGCGACTGCCCCTGCATGGATTGTAGCTATGGGCAAACCTGGACAGCACCACCAGAGCCTGCAAACAGGGACCAGCCAAGATGGTGGTCACCGTGATGGTCTACCGTTCCAAAGTGATGGGCTTAATGGATTCAGGGTGCAGCCAGACCCTCGTAAGAGAGAATCTGCTTGAGGCCAATGGGATGCCCACTGCCACAATTTTCCTTCAGTGTGTACACAGAGACGTGTGCCTGTACCCCAAGAAGGAGATAGAGCTGAGAGTGGGGAACCCCCCTAAGCCTCCCCCCAGGGGGTGGCAGCCTCTCTCACCTACCTGGTGATCCCGGGCCATGGCTGGAAGTACGTCAGCAAAGGCTTGCAGGCAGGGGAGAAGAGCCTGGGGGGGAGGCGATGACCTCAGAGACTGGATCTGCAGTGCTGGCTGACACAGACGTGCAAGAAGACCGGAGAGGGGACTTCACAAGGAGTAGAAGGGCCCCTGAGATATCAGCAGGACCAGCGATCTCAAGACCACTTGAATACAGAATGGCTGATGCAAAACAAGGATTTCATAGGGAACAGAAGGCAGATCCTACCTTATGCCGGCGATACAAACAGCTGGCCACTGTCAATGGGGATGTCATTGATCGGTAGAAATGAAAACAATGGTCGTGCTGTGAGTTGAGAGAGGAACGACTCTAGCAGTGGGTACACGACCACCAGACCAGTGAGGTTCGGGCCCAACTTGTGGTACCCCAGCCCATTTGGAGAGAGTTATTTCAGCTCAGGTTCCATGTGCCGGTCACCTGGGGAGGGAAACCCCCGCGACGAGACTTACCTGCTGGCTCTGTTGGCCAGGCAGCTACGCAGAGGTGAGGGATTACTGCATGTCCTGCCCAGAGCGTCAGTTGGCAGGACCCAAGGGCTCCCCTGATACCGAAGCCAGCAGCGGACACGCCTTTGAGAGCATTGGCATGGATCTGATCGGGCCGCCCAAAAAGAGCCCGAACGGACGCCAACCCATACTGGTGTGATGCTTTGGGTTCAGCCCAGACCAGTAAGGGGTTGTGTCACTGCCTGTCCTGCAACTCTGGGTGCCTTCAATGCTCTGCTTCGGGGTCTCCCATCCCGGACTCTAGCAGACACACGTGCAGGTCACACCCAGGCTTCCACCACCCACTTACTTTTTGCAAGGTGACCCCAACATCTTCCCGGTCCTGAATTTCCCCCAAGCTGTCTGGCGGCAGTATCCAACCCTCTCACTGAACACTCACAGAAAGGATGACGGTCACTGCTCCTTTAAAGAGACAATACACTGCAGGTCATTCATTTCACTGAGGTTGGACAAACACTCTGATCTCAATACTAGCCCTGAACAGGTTTGTAGTAAAAGTAAAACAAGTTTGTTTAACAAAAGGGCAGGATTAAGTGATACCACGTGTAAGGAATAAAGATAGAAAGGGTGACAAGCAAAAAAAAAGTAAAAATATGCTTCTAAGACTAAAACTTAATTTCTGCACACTATGATCTTTGCTTAGGCAGGTTTCTGACCTAAACTCAGTTCCCAGAGACTTCAACCCCCCATGGTTGAAGGATCCAACGTTCTGCAGTTTCAAGAGCGCTGGAGCCTTTAATCCCCCACGTGATGGATACCAAAATCACTTCTGTGTCTGCTTCTACCTCCCAAAGTTCACTGACCCTGTTACAAGAGGCAGAAAGGGTTTTTTTGCTGTTTTTGCCTTCCGGTTGACTTCCCATCTCCCTGCTGACTATGTATGTAAATGGGGATTCCTTCCCTCGTGTCTGGGAGAAAACCTGTTTCTTCCGTTTGGAGGCATTATGGAAAGTAGAAAAATCATATGGAGCTCCACACAAGATAATTGCAATTATAAACATGAAGTATGGAGATTCCTGTAGCGCTGTAAGAATTGGTGGGAAATTAAGCAATTGGTTCCAGTCAAAGTTTGGTGTAAGACAAGGGGGCTTGGAATAACCATCACTTTTCGTCATGTTCTTAAACGGGATAGTAAGAATGCTAGATGAGCCGGAGGGTGTGACGCTGAACGATCTTGAGTTAAGCTCTTTAGCTTATGCAGATGACATCATACCATTGGCAGGCACGTTTAAATTAATGATCATGCTCTTTGCTACTTTTGAAAATTGACTTGGATTTACAATGAATGCCAAGAAGATGAAGTGGTTGCATCTTGGAAAAGGGACAATAGATAAAGTGTTGAAATGCCGCAGCAGTGAAGTCATAGAACAAGCAGAGTCTCATTTGTACCTAGGAAGCTTGATCAGTGCTGACAGTTCCATCAAGCATGAGCTTGAAACGAGATGTGCCTTAACCCCAAATGCTGCACAGAAATTGACAAAATTATGGACTGATAAAAACCTTATGTTTGGTACCAGAGTGAAAATGTATCAAACCCGTGTACTAACTGTATTACTCTAGGGTCTGGAAGCAGGTGCATGGCATGAAACAGATGTTAGATGACGGGAGTCTGCTGATCTTCAGAAGGTGTGAAGTGGGATGATTTTAAGACAAATGAGGAAGTTAGAAAGAGAGTAGAAAGTGAAATCAGGGCACGTGACTGGCTACAATAAAAAGGGTTACAACGGTGGGGACACTGCAGAAGACAAGCAGATGATAGGATGCCAAAGAAAATAATGGACACACAACCAAAGTCAGTCCAACCATCTAGGTGATGGGACTTCATATGCAGACACATGACCAGGCTGGGCTTAATGGAGGAACAAGTCAAATGAATGGGAATGCTGTACTGCTCCCCGCGTCTGCAAAGATGCTCTGGGATGCAAAGGAGAAGAATCAGAACTATTTTAAGTACAGTATTTTACAGCTAGCTGGTAAGTTCTTTTGAGGCAGGGACTGTCTTTGTTCCATGTCTGTTCAGCGCCTAGCACCAAAGGGTCCTGATCTGTGACATGGGCTCCCAGGAACTATTGCAATAATCAAAAATAAGAAGAATAATTCTCTTTATGTTACTTTTGAAGAGTTCTTGTTGGCAGTAGGGCTGCCCCGCTTCAGAGAACCAAATTTTGTTAATCAAGGTATGTAACGAAATTAAATGACTCCTTTCGGGCCTATATCACTGACATTGCTGTTAGGGTAGAATTCCATTTGCAGCCAGAGAGCACATTTATCATCTGTGCATTTGTACACTCTGCAGCGAGAAGCCTGTCATCGATGAGTAGGAGGGTTTTTGGTTAATGAGCACAACTGCTGCCTCTAGAGCTTGAGTATGACAGGAAAGTGGGTGTCAAGTACTAGCAGGGAATTTATTGAATTCTCAAGAGATCACAGTGAGTTTTATTTAAACTTCTCTGAGAGTGTCTTGGTTTTCTAGCAGATGTAGGGGCTGGCCAAGGTTCCTGGCCCCCAACATGTGTTTACTGAAAGCTTCGTCTGAATGATAAATCAATATTTATCATTTACATATTTGCTTAAGTGGAAATTAAGCATATTACCAGTGATCACTTTTGTGATCAATGAAAAATGAATGTCCTTACAATCCAGGACTCTTTTCCGTTAGCCCCTCATTCCAGCTAAATCAACGGCGATAGAATGTAAGCGGTTTGGGGCAGCGACTGTCTCTCTGTTGTGTGTTTGTACAGCACCTAGCACAATGGGACAAAAGCCTCTAAACATGACCACAACCCCAAAATAATAACAATAGTAAGAATCCCAGCATAGTCCAAACATAAGTTATACCCCCATGGACACACATCTTTGTCTGCAAAATGTGCACAGTTTATTGCTAATTCTTTCGGTGCAAGTTAGTGGCAAGTCCCTTTCTCACACATGCTTTTCCTTAAAGGGATGGTGTCAGAAGTTTGTCATTAAGCTGTATACAACATTTTACCTTGCAAGTTCAAAATCTTTCTTCTGCACCACTGCATGACCGCTCTAGTATATTGCAAAGAAGTCATACTAGCCAAGATTGCACTGCTAAAACCACACACCACGATAACTGCCTACCCATGAAACATGTTATTTGATGACATATTTTAGAATTTGTCATGTGACCGTGCCCTTTGCAATATGACATGTGATGCTGCAGAGGTTTTATCTAGAGATGATCCATATCTGCCCTCTGCTCACCACGATTTAGCTGCGAATGCCCAGCAATGCTTATGGGTTTTTTCCAAGGGGATGCTTTGAGACTTCTTGGAGTTGCAAATGGAGTTGCGAATTGTCCCCCTCTTTCCCCGGCACAACAGTGGGACTCCAATCCTGAATGAGGGTCTGTGACACCCTGACACCCCAATATTCACCACTGTCATGTAATTAAGATATGTTTTGTACAAAGTATGTCTTGTGAGGTATCATTCTAAAAGTCTTGATCTGATAGACATTAATATCTCATTGGATTGTAGGTGTTATCGTGGTATGTGAAGTTATGAAGTTTGGCTACGTATGTGTCACTGAAACATGTCAGCCTTTCAGGTACAACAGTAAACAGGCCAAACAATGTTAATGGCTTATTGAGGAAATGCAAATAAGCACCAGGATTACCCCAGGAACTGTGTACAATAGAAACCCCTCCGAGATAGCACTTAGGGTGACCAGCTAGCAAGTATGAAAAATCGGGACAAGGGGTGGGGGGTAATTGGCACCTATATAAGAAAAAGCCCCAAATATCGGGACTGTCCCTATAAAATCGGGACATCTGGTCACCCTAATAGCACTACACAAGGGGAACTGTTTGACCCAGGTCACAGCAAAAGAGCTTTCCAGCAAGTGGGAAGAAGATATAAAAGGGGGGAAATGACATCATGGGCGGTCCTCACTCTCCTGCAACAACACACCTGGAAACACCTGCGGGGCAAAGACTGAACAGTGGGAAGTGATGGTCCCAGGCTAGAGGGATTTTTAGCCTGTGTATGAAAACCTGGGAAATCCAAGGCAACTTGTGCCTTAAAAATCTGCCAGCCTGTTTATCACTCAGGGTGAGAAATTGCTAATTTAGATCCTACCTATCTAGTGTGTTAAGCTCAGTTTGCGGTTTTTGTTTATTTACTAAGGTCATCTGCTTTGTTCTATCATCTATAGTCACTTAAAATCTATTCTTTGTAGTGAATAAACTTTGTTTTTGTTTTCTATACACCAGTTTGTGCAATTCATAACTGGGGGAGGGGGTGAAAAACTGTGCATCTCTCCCTCCACATTGAGGGAGGGGGCGATTTTCATGAGCTGACGCTGTACAGTTCTCTGTGCAGCACAAGACAAGACAATTTTGGGTTTACACTCCAGGGGGGGGTGCACTTGAGTGCTGAGCAATCCCCAAGCTGAATCTTCCCAGGCAGAGCTGATCTCAGTGTCTGTGTCTTTCTGCAGCTGGGTGTGGCCCTACCTGAGTGTGCGCTGGAGGAGGCTTGAGGGCCTGGCTCAGCAGGACAGGGTGAGGGAGCCCAGGCTGGTGGAATGGGTGGGCTCAGTGAGACCCCAGTACATCGGGTGGCACCCCAGAGGGGGAGCAACCCATCACAGGGTCTTTGGGCTCAAGATAGATAACAAGTAAGAGCAGTGTCTTCCTGGAGCAGGAAAGGTTTGACAGGACCCAGGCACGGATTTCAGAGGTGTCACAGAGCCAAGAGCTGCCGATCCACCTTTACCCATGGATTGTAGGCTTCATACATAGTAGGGCTGGTCAGAAAATGGGCTTTTTTTTAACATGCAAAATTTCAATGAAAATGAGGGAAAAAATAGTGTTTAAACAAAGTTTTCCATGGAAAAGTTTGACTTTGGGGCAAAAAAAATAAAATCAAAATCAAAAACTGAAAGATTTCAGTTAAAACCAAAATATTTCAATGCAGAAATGCTGCTGCAATGCCTCATGGGAATTCTAGTTTGAAAGCCTCACGTTCTAGTCTCCTTTGTAAACGGGGGTCCCCAGATGGACTGTATCTGCCATTAGGCAACACGGGCTCCTCTTACAGTAGGAAAGGCAGTTGGTTCATGGGACATAGTCTGGCTTGGGAGCCCAGCACCGAGAGAAGACTGAGGATGATGAAACCGAACTACAAATCACATGCAGCACTGCAGTGAATATCTGAATAGAAATAGTTCAGTTTTTGGACATTTTATTTGATGAAAAAAAATCAAAATTTTGCTCTGACACAAACCCCAAAACCAGATTTGTGGAACATTTCTGAGCAGCCCTAATGCATAGTTATAAACTGGGCAGGAGTGCCCCTAAGGGAACTCCAAAAATTCCTCTTAAGGACCTGGAACCATTCCCGACAAGAGATGCAGAGGAAAGTGAGGATACTATCCACAGTGATGATGGACAGTCTGACCTAATGGTCAAAGCCCAGACTAGAGTCGGGGTCATGGTCAGGAGTCACACCAAGGGTCAAACTGGAGTCATTCCGGGTCAAAAGCAGAGTTGGAATAGAAACCACACCAAGGGTCAAGGAAGAATTTAATCAGAAAAATGTGAATGATAATTGGGAATCATTTAAGAACACCTCACTAGATGCCCAAATAGAAGCTATTTTACCTGTATATTTGGCACTGGTGCGACCACTTCTGGAATACTGTATCCAGTTCTGATGTCCACAATTCAGGAAGGATGTTGATAAATTGGAGAGGGATCAGAGAAGAGCCACGAGAATGATCAAAGGATTAGAAAACCTGCTTTGTAGTGATAGATTCAAGGAGCTCCATCTATTTAGCTTAACAAAGCGAAAGTTAAGCGGTGACTTGATTACAGTCTGTCAGTACCTACTTGGGGAACAAATATTTAATAAGGGTCTCTTTAATCAAACAGAGAAAGGTCTAACATGATCCAATGGCTAGAAGTTGAAGCTAGATAAATTCAGACTGGAAATAAGGCATAAATGTAACAGTGAGAATAATTAACCATTGGACTAATTTGCCAATGGTGATGGTGGATTCGCCATCCCTGACAATTTTTACGTCAAGATTGGATGCTTTTTATAAATGCTCTGCTCTAGGCGTTACTTGGGGGCAGGTCTCTGGCCCGTGTGCTACAGGAGATCAGACTGGATGGTCACAATGGTTCATTCTGGGCTTAGAATCTATGAATCTATGAGTGAGATTCACCATCATGGCTGCCACCTCCCCTGTCTCCTTGGATCCTGGACCTTTTTCATCCTAATCCTGAGAGATGCCCTGGCCAGGCCAGGCCAGAGAGAGGAAGCCAGATGACACCGCCACCTCCACCGGCTCTGGCTAAATCCCGAATACTTCCAGCCAGTCAGAAATCATTTTGTAGTTGGAAAATCCACTGTGGGGGGCATTGTCATGCAAGTCTGCAGGGCCATTAATTGCCTCCTGCTACGCAGGACTGTGGCTCTTGGCAATGCGCCGCACATAGTGGATGGATTTGCTGCTATGGGATTCCCGAACTGTCTTGTCTCCCTCTCCTTTTCCTACTGGGACTCCCGGGCTTTTCTCCTCTCCACTCTTTCCTTCTCCAGGCTGCCCTCAATGTTCATCCTCCAGGCTCTGTGCTGACTGTCCGATGCAACACTGGCTTGCAGGATCTCGCTGAAAATGTCATCCCAAGTCCTCTCTTTCTCCTCCTTATCTGGCTCAGGTGTTCTGTGGGTGTGGAAGGGGAACCCCTCAAAGCCACAACGACAGCAGCTGCAGATAAAACACGCAAAGGTACCATTGTCAGAACAGTCACAACAGAAAGCAAAACTGATTCAGAACTCCCTTCCCTTGCTCCCCTAAAGTGTTAAACAAGACATGCTGATTGACACTTCAGCTCTGGAGTGCTTGTGCCTGGCCCCAAGCATGGGAAGCATGGCCCAGCAGTGGTGACAGAAATGAGGAGGAAATCGGTCGCTTGCATGATACTATGAGTATAGGGCAACAGCACTGAATTCTGGCACCACTTTCCACAGGCGGTGGTGAGCGTAGCTGATATCTCACTCCTGCAGGTAACAAAGGCAGAGAGAGCACAGCTGCTCCTGGCATCCCAAAGCCACTGGACCACTAGCCTATTTACTGCAATGGTGCCTGCTAAAGCTACTACTGACCGGAGTGGGAAAACGTCCTACCACGGAGGAAGAAATAAGGCAGCCATCCCTAGGCAGACCTTCGGGAGAGGATTGCAGAGTGCCTCCAGGAAGGTTTCATTGAGATCTCTCAGGAGGATTCAAGAGACATCCCTGTGTGCATAAACAACCTGCTCTGCATGGCCCCTCTGCCTAGCTACAGGAGAATGAAAATCAGATGACAACGCTACCTCTCTTTGTTGTACGGCTACCTCTTCTCAGACGAGTGAATTAAGGAAAAGTCGATAGCTGGGTCCTGTTAGGTTGGGGAAGCCACCAGTATATCCCTATAATGGGAAATACCTTTACGCACTTACCCGAGGTTCCTTCTCCAGCACTGGGCTTGCCTGGGCTTGACGGGGCCGGGACTGAGTGGACTGTGGTGGAGTCTCAAACAAGTCCAGGCTCACAGCATAGCATAGACACCCCCCCCGCCCCAGTCACATCTCCCCCATCTTCCTCCTTTTCCTCCTCCACCTGCTCCTCATCCTCACTGTTCACGCCAGGGGCCTGTGACTCGGGCTCCTCACTGGTGTGGGGGGAGCTGGGGGGGTCTCCACCAAGTATGGCATGCAGCTCATGGTAAAAGCGGCAGGTCTGTGGCTTGGCACCGGATCGACTGTTGGCCTCCCTGGACTTCTAATATGCCTGTCACAGCTCCTTGGCTTTCACACGGCACTGCTGCTGGTCCCTGTCGTCCCCCTTCTCCTGCATCCCCTGGGCAATCTGCTTGTAGATGTCGACATCTCTGTGGCTGGCCTGTAGCTGTGCTTGCACAGCCTCTTCTCCCTCCAGGCCCAGGAGATGCAATATCTCCTGTCTGCTCCAGCCGGAGCACATCTGGAGCCTGGAGCCAGCATGGCCAGCTGAGCAGCTAGGTACGCTTGCCAGGCTGGACAATCTGGAAAAGGCATTTCAAACATTTGCAGGACTTTAAAGGTGCCGGAGGGCTTCCAGTCTCTGTGACCCCTGGGCAGTAGAGTTCATAACTCAGACCAGAGCGGTCAGTTCCGGGCATTGTGGGATAGCTGCTGGAGGACTGTTATGGTCCCATTAGGTAATGCAGTGTCTGGACTCGCCCTGCGTCAACCTCCGTACATCAACCATGGCTCAACGCTGCGTGGGGAGGCGGTGTTACTATGTCGGCATAACGGGTGGGAGGCAAAATTCAGTGTAGACACATGCACAACTAGGTCGAGGCCAGGCGGCTTACGTTGACTTAGCGTTGTAGTGTAGACCAGGCCTAAGTTATCAGCACTTGTCTATAACTGTTACGATTATACAAGCAAGGCCAGGTCAGCAGCCCAGGTCATTCTTACCTGGGGCCATTGTCCCCATTCTGGAGCCATCAAAGATACCTCAACCGATGATCGTCCTTCCTGTACAGCTCATTTGCATGCTACAATTCTATTGGTTGTAATGGGTCAGGGGCATAAGAGTTGTCACTGGTAGGCTGCTTGCTCCAACCATCATTCTCCGTAAAGGTTCTGTGCCCCCGAGCTGGCTTGGGCACCAGGGTTTGAAAGGCCCCGCACTGGGTTTCGGAGTGCCAGGAAGATAAGCATGTACGTAAGTGCTTTGCTAAATCAGGGCCTAGATGATTTTCAGACTTGACTATAAGTGAGTCACTTTTATTATCTTTTTTTACTTTTCTAAGCAACAAATGCAGGTAATCTACACAGGAACTAACAGCCAGCAAAATCACCCTCCAAAGCAAAGCCTTTGTTGTCGGAGTCACCTTGTATTACTTCGTGGTTTTGTTACACGTATAAAATTCCTCGGCTTAGCGAGACCTGTAAGTTAGTGTTTTGACTTTCTAGCTAGGCAGGCCTTACTGATATGCCATATTAGGCTGCTGGTATGGACAAAAGTGTTTAACATCTGTGTTTTTATAAGAATGTTTATTTACTTATGTAAGAATTGGATATAATGGCAGACCAAGAAACGGGGACTAGGCCAATGCTGTCCTCAAGTTTCATGCACAAGTCAACATTTGCACAGTAGACCACAGTTAGGTGTTGAAACGCAAGTAGTTAACTGGTGATAAGAATTCAACATTTGTAGGTTTGTTAAACATTGGACATCTTTCTTTGCATTCCATTTTGTTCTAGTGAAAACTTTCATCTTGATTGTGACTGAGGGGAACAAAAGCTTCAAAGCATACTGATTTATTTCCATTTTTAAGAAAGGCAATAGATAAAACGAATGGATGAGATTACAACTTGATTTTTACCAAATTTCTTGTTCTTAATAGTGAATACCATGCAGTACTTCCACACTATAGATCTTTTCTTCCTATTTACATTACTGTGTTTCACTACTGCCTATAATCTATTCAATGTGCTGCTGAGATTGCTTGCAACAGAGGGTTGCATCATATTTTAAAGTCTGACTCAAAATAAAAAAAAGCTAAAGGCAGTATATTATTTAAGTGGAAATTCATACATATCAGTTGTAGAAATAAACACTGTGCCGAGCATCGTAAATTCTAAAGATTTATTGTTCACTAAATCCATGTAATGTATAACACCAAACAACTGTGATTAATCACTTATATATTCTGGGACCTACTTTTCTTTTCAATTGCTCCTTAAACTCACTTCCTCTTTATAGTAGCTCCTTCTGCACTTTCGCTCTAGCCAGGGTGACTGGCTACAGGGGACTGATTCTCCAGTACCCTGTCCCATCTGCAGTCGTTCACATCAGTGCAAAGTGGGTGTAGCACAATCCCAGATCAGCATGGGAGCATCTGACACCCACGTTGCAGTGGGGTAAATAACTGCACAAGGTACAGGGCAACAGAGGGTCAGGCCCAGGGTCTCGGAAGGTCTGTCTATGTTGCAGTGTAAGCCCAGGCTCAAACCCACCTTCTGTTTGACTCGAGTCAGTGAGCCCTCTGGACGCATTCCCTAGGACCCGCCCGGGGTGTATGTCGAAGCCTGAGTCCACTGGGACTTGGCTCCAAACTCTATCATTTTGCACCGTGGACATAGCTCAGGCTCAGGTCCCCCGACTCGGGGCCTGAGTGTCCACCAATGCTATCCCACAATTCCCTGGACCATTGTAGCTTGGCCTTTCTATCCCAAGACTAGCCAATCGACTCCAAGGAAACGGAAGCAACCCTCCTGGTTCCAGAACAGCTGTTTGGCGTTTAACCCTTCCATTTTCTTCTGACCACTGAACTGGAAACGAAGTGAACCATCTCCTTCTTGGTGGTCATAGCTAATGCAGAAGTCCTTCACCGAGCACTGCAACCCGGACGCAGGACCACAGTCAGATCCTGGCAGATCTGTGTTGAGGCGAGCAAGAAATGACCATGTCTACCAAGAAATAGGGGAGAAGTTGGCAGCCCTGGGGTTTCCACAGACCAGTGACCAGTGCAGGGAGCAGCTCAAGATAGACTATCAAAAAGCCAGGAATGAGAACGGCACCTCTGGAGCCCTCCATCATCCTGATCTTTTTACGAGGACTTTGACCAGGTGTTGGGAATTATGCCAACCACTGAGCCCCCAGTGGTTCGGGACTGCCTGGTCAGCTGGGATGGCAGCCTTCTCATAGGTGCTCCAGCCCTGGAGCACCCATGGAAAAAAATGGTGGGTGCTTAGCACCCACCAGCAGCCCCCATGATCAGCGCATCCCCCTCCCCTCAGTGCCTCCTGCAGGCCATGGATCAGCTGTTCCGCAGCATGCAGGAGGCACTGGGGCGGTGGGGGAGGGGGCAGGAGTGAGGGTGGAGCGTGCTCAGGGGACGGGGTGGAATGGGGTGCGAAGAGGCAGGGCAGGAGCGGGGTCTTGGGGAAAGGGTGGAGTGGGGGCAGGGTCTGGGGCAGAGCCTAGGGGAGCACCCCTTCCCGGCACATTAGAAAGTCGGCGCCTCTGGACCTTCTGACCCCAAAATTGAAGATAGCACTGAAGGGGAGCCAGCAGGCGCAGGTCAGGCTCGTGAAGTGACTCTGGTGCTCATGCTGGTCCCCGAAGAGACTTGGTCACTGGAACAGCTAGAACATGTCCTGGTCCATACTGGGAGGAGCTGTTTGATGACATCCCCCTACCCCCGGAGGAGTAACCTGCCAGACACTGCCATCAGAAGCAGAAGAGGCAGAATTAGCCCCATAGCCGGGTAAGTTTCTGCCTCCATGTATGTTGTTATTAATATAGGAATGGGAGGGATTTCCAGCTCATGACCCAATGCGATTATTATTACAAGCTGCAGGCAGTGGCGTGTATCTGCTAATGGTGGAAATCATGCCAATGCCTCGGCGTCTCCCACCCTCATGTGAAATTCAAAAGAGAGACCGGGAAGCGCAAATAACAGTTAAACAAGACGTTATCATTATTTTTTTTTACTAGATACTAACACACTGTTACTTTTAACACCCCACAACATCTTTGTAAGAGCTTTGCCTTGCTTTCCCTGACACTACGCTGCACACTGAGCCACCGTTAAAGTGGAAACTGTACCAGGGCAGGGCAGGAAATGTAGTGCGTGGGTGATGCATTTATTGTCCAAAATACAGCAGGAAGTTATATGCAGTCCAGAAATGTGCCAGGGACGTGTGGGGGTGCTTGGCAGTTGTGTGTTACAGCAGTATGCCTGCGGGGGATACCAGAGGGTG
The DNA here is from genome assembly GCA_003942145.1 of Platysternon megacephalum. Classification (NCBI taxonomy): domain Eukaryota; kingdom Metazoa; phylum Chordata; order Testudines; family Platysternidae; genus Platysternon; species Platysternon megacephalum. The sequence continues at coordinate 2,027,501 of QXTE01000187.1, forward strand.
TTGTTATGTGTGCAGTCCATATGAGCCACAGTAAGAGTCCATGTTGTCCGGGGGTTGCCCGTGTAGAGTCCATAGATAGATGTAGTCTATGCGGGCTGGATCGTAAGCCAGAGCTGCATCTGGGTAACTGCATGAATGCAGACAGCTTTCAGCAGCTTACAAGGAGGCAGTAATCCGTGTGGAAGGGCTAGCGCAGCATCCTGTTGATTTCCCCATGATTTTTCACCCAGTCTCAGGTGCTGATAGCTACAAACTTTTCCCCTAGTAGGAACTCCAGATGGGTACTCCCCTTTTGGGGCAGGGTGTACTTTCTGGGTCCTCCTCTGTAGGTCACCAGCTCACTGCATATGTACATCAGCTGCTCAGTCATTCTAAGCTTGGAAACCTTGTTAGCATACCTGGCTGGCTGGCCTCCGGTAGCTTGGAATGGAATATCCCGTTGCCATTCAGGAACCTCCAGAATGCTGAATGCCCACAAGGGCTGTGAACCCATAAGTAGTAAACCACAACAAGAGGAACCAGTTTCCTCCCCCTCCTCCTGCCCCCCTCCCCCGAAGACTAAAATGGTCTGTAATTTTTAAAGATACATCATTAAATGAATTTTGTGAATTTCACCTAACCGTCATGTGCGAAGGCTTGATGCACTGCTTAACTCTCTGTGGTGGCCAAGCAACATCTGGGAACTAAAATGTTGGTCTCTGAATACACAGAAGTGCACTTACATAAAATATCAATTTTTTTTTTTTGGCCTTAAGATTCCAAAGGCACTTCTGCTGCTGATGTAGTGAAGATTTTCTGAATTACTGAGACAATATTGTACTGTTTCATTTCTGTTTTTGGACCCATCTCCCTCTGCAGACCAGCCACGGGCCAGCAGGAGTCTGGAGAGCCAGGGGTCGCACTGTCACAAGGTGGTCAAAAAGGAAGCGTGGCCACGATGACCGTATGGTGAACATTCTAGACAGGGCCAGCCAGCAGCTGCAGTACCAGAAGGGGAAGGATGGACATCAAGCTGAAAGGCAGAAGGAGGCTGCAAATCGTGAGGAGATCCTGGCAGTGCAGTTCCTGGAGCAGGAATATCACTCCAGGGGAAGGCAGAGCGCAGTAGAAGGACCTGTTTGAGAGGCTGCTTGCACCTATGAGAGTGGAGCTCCTGCAGACCAATTGGACAATTCCCTGGTTGGATGCAGCTGCAAAAAGCCAAATATGATTCTGGGGTGTATTAACAGGAGTGTCATATGTAAGATGCAGGAGATGCCTGTACCACTTAGCACTGGTGAGACTCAGCTGGAGTACTGAGCACCACACTTTAGGAACGATGTGGACAAATTGGAGAGAGTCTAGAGAAAAAAGTCTGAGGGGTGGCAGGGGTGATAACAGTCTTAACTATGGTAAAGTGCTGACGGATGGTGATCGGTTGTTCGCATGTTCACTGAAAGAGGGACACGAAGCAAGGAGCTCAATGCGCAGCAAAGGAGATTTAGGTTGGATATTAGGAAAACTTTCAAACTCTGTTTTGGCTAGATCTCCAAGGGAGGCTGTGGAATCCCCGTCATTGGAAGTTTTTTAAAACCGGGTTGGACAAACACCTGGCAGGGATGGTCTAGGTTTACATGGTCCGAGGACTGGACTTAATGACTTCTCAAGATCCCTTCCTGCCCTGCATTTCTATGATTCTACTAATTAACATTTTAAAACACCTTTATTTGAATGTCAATGTTGTATATTATTGTACTTTCCTCAAACATTCTTAAATCCAAAAACAGGAAAACATATATATTCTACATGACTCTCTTTTAAATGCCTATTGATCTAACTGACCTAGAAGTCAGCTATTTCCAGGGACCTTTCATTTTTTCCCACTGCCTATTTTGCATAAGAAGCATCAGTTCCTTTATTCTTACGTTAAATCGTTTGCCTGCTATTGTTGCCTCATTGACAATACCTGACTTTATCTCGCTCTCCAAACTTGCTGACCTGGGGGTTGTTTGCTGGAACATAGTGGTACTGTCCCAGGAGACATGAAGAGGAATCTGCAAATTGAACAGAGCTTATGTAGCTGATACCTTGGAGGCTTGTTCTCAGAAATACCCAGCTCTCTTGGGGATCATGAAAACAAAGCAGCATGCAGAATAGGCATCTGTGCGTGAATTTTCTCAGTGTACCTAGAGTCCATTGCTGTCACATTTCCATTGTTCAATGCCCATTTCTCTTTTCAGTTGTCAATATTAGCACCAGAAAGGACTTCTGACTTCATGGGAACCAAGAAGAGAGGGGATGAGTCACCGGTTAAACCCATAAGCACTGTCATGGCAGTGCTTTTAGAGGCAACACAGTGGCTCTGATCTTTAAGGGTTCAATCCTGCAAAGTACCAATCAGCCTCGATTTCTGTTGAGAGAATTCAGCCTCATTGCTCTGGAGATGCTCAATACCTTATAGGATCAGGGCCGGAGGAAAATGTTTGCTCAACTTGCAGATGAAAGAAATGTAAATCAAGAGTGAATTTACCCTAATGGCTTTGAGTCTCTTGGAAACCGGCTTGTTTTGATACGTGCGTTTTAATTTCTAAAATACCTAATCTCATTATTAATATGAGTAGAAGGCCAAAATACACTTGTGAAATCTGGGAACGTGTCAGAGCCTTTGGAGTCAATATAAAGCCAATGTGGCGGCCAGGCCGTCTATTGTTTGTTTCGTCTCCCTCTCGCGCTCTCATGCACTCGGCGTGTGTACGTGCATCTTTCCTAAAGAAAATTAAGGCAAAAAATAAATAGTTTGAACATTACATGTTCTTTTCATGCTGCCTTCTATGAATTAATTTTTTTAATTTTTTCAGCAACTACTGCTGTTTTTAAATGTTCTTTGGTATGAAATAAATGTAATCTTCAGATTAATTTAATTGGTATTCATAACATTATTTGTTGAAGTAATTTTTAATTCCAGAGGCACTCCATTTTACTAATCACTAGTGTCAAATATTTTAATGAAAAATCGTTATGTACCTATTTGTGGTATAATTATCCCTGCAGGGGTGTATGCTTCCCTTGGTAATAAAATGAAACTTGGAGAAGAACTAAGATCTTCACACATTTACTTCAAAAAAGAAAAGGATATTGAACAATTGGAGAGGATATGGAGAAGAGCCACAAAAATGATTGAAGGGCTGGAAAAATGCCCTACAGTGAGATTTACGGAGCTCCGTCTAATTAATGTATAAAAGGATCAAGAGGTGACTTGGTTATGGTGTAAAATACCTTCACTGAGAGGAAGTACCAGGTATTGGAGGGCTTTCTAATCTATCAGAGTGTTATGCTCTGATGCACCCCAGAGTAGCAATCCAAAACCACAGGGAAAACAAAATAAAACAAAAATGAAGCAAGACTTGCAGGTCGGTTGTCAATCCAAACATATAAATAGCCCTGAACCATCATCACCCAGAGACAGGCAGAACAAGAACCAATGGCTGGAAGCTGAAGCCAGACAAATTCCAATTTCAAATAAGGCTTAATTTTTTTAGGAGTGAAGGTGATTAGCCACTGGCACAAACTACCCAGGGAAGTGGTGGATTCTCCATCTCTTGAATTCTTCAGACCAAGACTGGCTGCCTTTCTGGAAGATCTGCGTGAGGGTCTGTTTACGCTGCAGACAGACAGCTCTGCGCGAGCGATCACACTAAAATAGCAGTGTGGCCATGGTGGCGTAGGCGGTTGCTCGTTCTCGCTGCCTGAGTACGTGCCCAGGGGGTCAGGTGGGATTGGACTCTGGTGACTAGCCCGAGCCGCGATGGCCACACTGCTACATTTTGCACACTCGCTGAGTCAGAGCTAGCATGTGCTGTCTACCCGCATTGGGAAACACACTTCCAGCTGCTGGGTGGATGTGCCTTCGTCAAACACACGTTATTAGCTCACTACAGAGGAACTGGATGAAATTCTCTGACCTGTGATATACAGGGGATCAGGCTAGATGAACCTGATGTCCTCTGGCTTTTAAATCTATGGAAAAAATCATGCTGCACAAGGATTTCTCACCCATGGCTGAAATGCAACCACTTTGTGGGTGGGACAGCTGATTAACAGCCACATGGCAGCATTGCACAGGGATTGCTCACCCAGCCCTGAAACACAGCTGCCTCTGTGTTGCGATAGTACTCCTTGCTCAAGGCAATTCCCCATTTACTTCAATGGAAGAGTTTCTTGGCCAAGGACATTGGGTCAAATTTTGCACTTTGTGACAGTGGTGTAAATGCAGATTAACGCCAACATATTTACACCAGTGTAACTGGGAGCAGAATTTGGCCCTGGATGACTCCACATTCCAATCAGTCATGAGACAAGAACGTTTGCAGAGATTGGCACAGTGGGCATGTGCACAGTAGCAGCAGCCACTGGGGCGATAAATGGGCTCCAGCACTGAGGGAGAATCAGTGACGTGGTGGTTCCCAGCCTGCGATGGGGTTACAGGTGTGGTGCGGCCGTGTCTAATAATGGCACCCAGCCTGTAGCACAATACAGCCAGCAGCAATTCTAGGCCCGGGATAGCAGGGATGGGCAAACTGCCAGCCTCCTGCCCCCACTCATGACACGCTCCCCTGGGCTGATGCCAGAGGCCCCAGGCTCCTTTTAAACTGCCAGTTTCTCTTCATGCAGAGGCCCTGCCCTTTGCACACACGCAGCACAGCAGATCCAGTGAGGTGTCCCCACCAAATGTGAGTCCCCCTGGGAGACAGAGAAGGGAAACCAGCAGGGAGGGATGGAAGGGAAAACGGGAGAGGAAAAGTGGGGGAACGGAAAGGAAGGAGCAAGACAGAAGGGACACATGGGGGTAAGGGAGAGCAAGAAGGTGGAAGAAACTGGGGAGGGAAGCGAAGAGGGATGATGTGGGACACGCAACAGGAGAGGAGGAGAGGACTGGGTAGCATAGGGAAAAAAACAGGATTAAGAACAAAACCAATGAAAAATGTCTATCAAAGCTCTACCGAAACGACACAGGAAATAAGGAAAAGAGAAGAGAGGGAACGAATCTGTAACTCCCAGGGGAAAGGGGCAGGTAAAGAAACGAATCGCCAGACACAGTCTCTTCAGAGAAGCAGGCCTACGGGTAAGGGATTTCCCCTTCCCTGAAGAATCCTCCTGTGCTGCCTGCTCCCTCCTGGAGGGTAAGTAGCTAGAGGGAAGCAGCAGTCAGTGCTGAGAAGACGGCTGGAAGGACCAGAATGATCACACAGACAGGGCTCTGTACCACCAAGCCATACTGCAAACCTGGGACATCCCAAAGGAAAACAATACCCACGTGGTGGAGGGAGCATTTGGCTTCCCGGTGATAGCCCTGTGAAAAACTGGACCAGGCTGGTTCAGCAAAGCCCAAGCAGAGGTGGACATGCTAAGCAGATACCGTGTACTGCACATACGATATGGGCCCTTCACTCTGTTTGCAGGGTAACGGCAGAACGGACTGTAATCACGTATGCTGATGCTGTAGGGGCAACATCGGCAGAGGTGCCGGTGTCATATTGGGCCCCAGGGCTAGGTGTACAGCTGAAGAGCAGCTCAGCTCAGAAACTTTCCGAAGGCTCACATTATTCAGCACAAGGTAAGGGAGTTTCAATACAGCTATATGTGAGGGAGAAACCCTAGTGTCGTGGATGTAAGGGGAACATTTGTGTTTGAGAGCACAGGTATAGCAAATATTGAAGAGAATTAATTAGGTTATATTGCATTATGAGCAGCTTCACATTTTAGTAACAACAGCTATAAACGCTCAATATTCAGTAATGCACAACTTTTGTGATTAAACACATAGGAACTTCCAGACTGGATCAGACCCAGGGTCCATCTAGTCCACTATCATGTTTCTGATAGTGGCCAGTACCAGATGTTTTTCAGGAAGGTGCAAGAAACCCAGGGGTAGGAAGAAGTTGGGTAATCTGCCTCCCATGAAGGTCTCATCCCTTATAAAAGATGTTAGCATTAACTATAACTCTGGATAGTCTTTTGATCCATATAAAGTTGCTTTGAATCTTGCTAAATTATTGGCCTCAACAGCATCCTGTGACAGTGAGTCCCGCAGTCCAATTACACATTATGTAAAAAAGTAATTTCCTTTTATCAATTAGACACCTTTTAATTTCATTGAATGTCTCCTTGTTCCTGTATTACAACACAGGGAGAACAGAAGCTCCTGATCTGCCTTCTCTAGACCAACCACTATTTTATATATTTTTATCAAGTCCCTTCTTATTTGTTGCCTTTCTCAGATAAAAATTCTTATTGCATTTTTCTGAACTTCTTTAATTCTGCAATATCCTATTTGATATGGGGTGACCAATATTGCACATAATATTCCAGATGAGGGTATACCATTGATTTATATAAGGGCATTATAAAAATGTCCATATTATTCTTCACCCTGTTCCTTATACATCCTAACATCATGTTTTCATTATCAATATTGAACGTAATCTGCTATCATGTTGTTCCTTCATCTAGGTTGGCTAGGTCCTTCTGAACTCCCTCATTGACTCCTTTGGGCTTGACTAACCTAAATAACTTTGTGTCACATGGAAATATTGCTGCTTCACTGATCCCCCTCCCAAATTGTTAATAAAAGTACAAATCAACACTGTATCTAATACAAAGCCTTGAGACCCCCTCCATTAACCTTTGGTTATGATGAACATTGGAGATTTATTCCTACTCTTTGTTTCCTGTCTCTTAGCTACCACTAACTGTGAGGGTGATGGTCCTTGCACTGAAATCTGTGGGATTAGGTTGTGGCTTAATTAGCGTATGGCTTTAGCCTAGTCATGTGACCTAGTTTAAGGTACCTCCACACTACATCTTTTTATGGGGCAACAGACAGCTGTACCCAAACTCTCTTAATTTTACTGTAGATGCCCCTGCAATCTACCCCCAATGCCATGAGCCAGCAGTTCTGATTAAAGTATTTATAATAACAAAAGTCATAACACCAGGTTTGTGTAAGACAGGAGTAAATGATGGTCTAACGTGAGGCACCGCTCAGGCAGCCAGGGATGACGAAGAGATATGTATAGAAGTGAGGGGGCAGGGGTTATACTCTTGCCTCTGAGAACAAGGCTCAGCATCCAACATGTGCTTGGAAGGCTTCCTGGTAGGGCTCAATTGCTCTCGTAACCCCCTTGTAGCCCCACTAAAGTGGCACTAAATGCAGATGAACTATGTGATCTCAAGCGTACAATTGGTTTGATTATAAATCCCTTTCACTCAAGCAAAACTCCTCCTTACTGGAAGTAACTGGTTGATTGTGTAAGGAATGTTGGATATGCCACAGTATACTTGGAAGCTGGGGGGAAAGTTCCAGTTTAGCATTTTCTAACAAGGAGCTGATGAATATTAATAAATTAAGCCTCACAGCTCCTAAGTAAAGTGTAACTCTGTATTAACAAGGAAGTAGTATGTATCATCTCTGTTCTGCAAACTGCGCTATGGAGACATAATGTCTTACTAAAGGTCACATAGGAAGTGTGTGGCAGAGCCTAGAATAAAATTTTGGGGTGAAATACTTGGAAGTCAATGGGAATTTTGCCACTGACTTTTATGGGGCAGGATTTCATCCAGTTGTCCTGACCGCCATTCTTGTGGCTTTAACCAAAATACCATCCTTCCCTTCTTTTTCTCCCCTCTTCCCCCAAAATGTATTGTGATCATGAATAGTATAATCATGGGAAAATAGACAAAGCAATTAAAATATTTTTTTTTCTAAAATGTACACAATCACATGTAGGAGTCAACATCTGTAACTCATACACATTGTATCCCTATGCCTAGCAGATTGATGTTAGCAATAATACTGAACACTTAATACATTTAATTTATTAAGTGACTGACATTTAAAAAGTTGAATGCAATAAATCTAGAGATAATAAGCAAAGAGATTTTAATAATGATTTGAGCTTTCACCACTCTGAATGACTTAGCTTTACAATAAGTAATATATACAGCATCAAAAATAAGACATATTAATGTTCTTTTTGATTGTACATGTATTTTTCTCCAGTGGGATGTTTTGATTTACCTTTACCTGCGTGCTAATAGTGCATGAAACACGTTTGGCTGGACTATGTTGTAAAGGAAGCTGTGGTCTTCAGTCCTCAACTGCAAAAGTGCACTTCTTAGATGCTTACCACAAAATAAGATTATGATTGTACATGCAAATCATATTGTAAATTAAGATTTTCATGGTTAAATAAAAACTGTCAATATGAAAGTTTTTTCAGCTTATTAATATTAGAGCTGTTACATAAAACACTAACTCAAAAATTGTCTCATTAAAGTCCAGTGTGCACATTATTGTGGGAAACTAACTACAAAAAAGCTGCATAAATATTTCATTGTTTTCAAATATATAATATGCATTTGTTAAGGTTTCTATAGGGGAAGTTAAGAATCCCTGGGAAGTGAAATAGGGAATTTCTGCAGAAATTGTCACGGTAGAAGGCAGCGTTAATAGAGTCCCTGGATTCCTGACCACAAGGACCTTAAAACTAGTACTGAAATGTATGTTCTGACCACCAACCCGTTCTCTCTATTCTCTCTGACTAGTTAGAAAGTGAAGCGTTTGAGTGAATTGTGACTTACTCCAAACTTAACTCACAAAGGGATTGTGGTAACGACTGAAAGCTGATAGAAGTCTGTATTCAAGCTTTCGATTTGATCTTCCTTTGCCTTTAAACTGAAATATCTTTGGAGCTTGTTTATAAAAGTGTTTGAAGTTTTTTTAATGTATATTTTTAGAACTGCGTTACGCAAAATATTCAAGGAAGGTAAAATTAAGCAGTTTACCATCCTTTCTCCCCGTCCCAGATAAGTTTCCTCAAATAAATATAGATTGCTGAGTGTTTTCGTTTAGAATGGTGACGTTATTTAAGAAGAGAATTTCATGGGCAAAGCGAAAACACACGTCTCCGTAGCATCTTGTGCCGGCTTGGGAGCCTCCAGAAGTGTTTGGTTCCAGACCCGTGGAGCTAGGTCGGGTTTTAGAAACGAGCCGCACCCCGCCCGCAATGGCGGGGCTCACGGGGCTCGGAGCGGAGAACGTTTTGAGCATGACGCTTTGAGGGTGAGTTCAGCTGTTTACAGGTCACACCGCTTTGTCCCGGCTGCCTCAGCCGGGGGCATTTCAGCCTTGCTGCAGCAGGAGCGTGTGGAGGGCAGCCCGTAATCATCCGACCCTTTGCTCTTGTCCTGTCTTGGCCAGGAAGATTCATTGTCGACTGAAGTGCCCGTGCCCGTGCGAAGGGAACCCTTGCCAGGCAGAGGAGCTCGCAGCTCGGTGCTTCGCATCTGATGGGGGCCTGAGACGAGTCAGTCCCGTGGGGTCAGCTCCTTGTCGGAAAGCGCCGTGAAGACGAAAGGCAGCTGGGGTTGAGAACTCGACCTAGACAGACCCACACCTGGGAGCGGCTGCCACCGCCTGTGCGACAGCGCTCACAGGCGATTCTCCTGCCCAGGAGGTGGGCGCCTCCGGCAGAAACAGAGGCGAACTGTCCGCGGACTCGCTCCTTCGGGCTCACATTTGGGCCCCCCGGCCTCTTGCGAGCTTGCGTGGGAGGAGGCGTAAGAACCATCCGTTCCCACCGAGGTGAGAAAACTCGGTTTCGGAGCCTGACATGTGCCCACGTTAGCAGCACGGTCGCTCCAGGGCAGGGCCGTTTGTTGTGCGTGTAGAAAAACAACCCAAACCCTAGTGGATGAAGTAGACGCGTTGCGACTCGGGGTTTGGCCAGGGGCGGGAGCTGGGCTGGGCTGGGTGGCGGGTCGGCGCTCCCCACAGGTCCCGGCGCTCCGGCGGTGGCTGGACTTGCGCTGGCCGGAGGGGATTTCGGAGGCATGCGGCGCTGGTCCGCGGGCAGGTGAGTGGCAGGTGGCTCCGGCGGCCCGGGAGCAGCGCTGGGGGGAGGCGGGCGGAGGAGCCCAGCGGGGTCAGGCTCGTCCGCCGGGTGGGTTGTGCGCAGCCAGCAGGGGAGGGGGACGGATCCCGTCCCGCTCGCCCCGGCGCTCGGCAATTCGGATTCGCTCCGTTTGCTCTAGGGCAGACTTCGGGGAGCGGCGCGGAGGATCCCTTCCCACGCCCCCTCTCCCGGCTCCGGTGTCCCGCAGCCCCGGGCGCGCAGCGGGTCCTGGCGGGTTGTCTGACACCCACTCCGCTTTCAGGGCCCGGCTTTGCGCGCTCTGGGTTTTCCCGTGTCAAAGGCACCTCCGCGCGGCTTCCTTCAGCCTTCGCAGCGCGACACACCGGCCATGGTTTCCTGCGGGAAACTCCAGCGCGGGCGAGCGCGGGGCAGGATGGAGAGGGGCCGAGACACGGGGGCAGGGCACCCCCGCCCCGCTCTGCCCCGCACCGCACCGCCCCGGAGCTGCACCGCCGCCGAGCTCTCTGTCCCGCCCGCTGTATTTCCCCGGCCGCCGCCGGTCCTTACGGGAGCGTATTCTCCGCGGGCCCTTTCGCGTCTAGAGGAGGAAGGGGTTGTCCCGGCGCAGGGAACCAGAGACCCCCAGGGAGCGAGGGGTGCGTGGCCCGCTTCGCCGGCCCTCTCCGGGCGCTGTGGCGAGCTTGGGACCACCGCGTCCCTCCTGCCACGCTCGCAGTCTGGACAGTCTGACCTGTTCACACGGCCGGGTCGGGATTGTCCACAGAGCCCTCCACAGGTACCGATCTAACCCCTCCACACGGCCGGGTCTGGCTCTGGCCTGTCCACACGGCTGGCACGGGCCCGCCCACACTGAACGTTGTAACCCGTCCACACAGACCGGGCTAAACCTCCATACCCTCGGGTCTGGCGTGTCCACACAGACCGGGCTAACCCGTCCACACCGCGGGGTCTGGCCTGTCCACACGGCCGGCACAGACTCCTGCACAGGGACCGGTCTAACCCGCCCACATGGCCGGGTCTGGGCTGTCCACACAGAGGCTTCGACCTGTCCACGGGGCCGAGTCTGGCCCCTGGCAGGGCCAGTCCAGCTCCCAGGCCTCCCTGCGCCAGCGGGTCCCGCTGGTCTGTAGGGGGCTCGCCGCCCAGGAGCCGGGCTGGGCAGGGCTGCTGGCTGAGGGGCGGGCGGGCTCTGGGGCGCTGTGAGCGATCCCCGCCTCGTGTGGACACGGTCCTCTCCCAGCCGCCGGTTGGGGCGCTGGGCAATGCGGGGCAGGGAGGTCTGTGTGTGTTGGGGCGCTGGGCAGTTGTAGTGCTGGAGCTGGGGGGGGACTCTGCACATAGGGGTGTCTCTGGGCGGGGGGGG